>VXAX01001647.1:274529-288491 GCA_013399835.1 Leptocoma aspasia | reverse complement strand
CGGGCGGGGGGGCAAGATGAGGTTGGGGGGGGGGGGGGTCTCTTGAGGGGAAGAGGATCCCCGCGTCCTGGGGGTCTGCGCCTCCCGATGCGGGGACTGCGGCGGGCGAGAGTCGGCGGGACGCGGTGCAGCGGAGCCCTCCGCCGCCGCCGCCCCGGCTGCCCTCGTCCCCGGCCCCCCAAGGGCTCTTGGACGAGCGGCGGACGGCGCTGCCCGCCCGGCAGCGGGGGGGGGGGAAGGGGGGGGGTCGGGCTGCCCCAGTCGCGGGCTGGGGGGGCGGGACGCCGTGCCCAGCATCACACCTTCCCTGGGGAAGAGCTTTCCCCGCCGGGCGGGGGACCGTGCGATGGGAGCAGGAGTCCTCCGGGGGCTCCGAGCGACGTGACACAAACACAATAGTCCTTTGTCACCAGCGAAGAGATGCTTCTACACCTGTGTCCGCTGCTGTGGTGGATGTGCTCGCTGGAGTACGTGCATCAGTAAAGTGGGTCTAGGAGGGTGGTGGTGGTGGTGCACGGTGAAGGCACTGTTTTACCTTTTGCACAGCAAATCCAGAATAGCCCCCCCTTTTAGGGAGCAGCTCGAAGTACATGCAGGTGCTTCTGAACATACCTGGAAGAAAAATAACGGCAAGAGAATCATCTACTGATTCATAATTTGTCCAGTCTCTTGAGTCTAAAATATAAGGTTTTGCAAGTCCTGTTCTATAGTTGCTGGAGTAAACAGCAATGCTTCAAATGTTCTTAAGCATTTTCCCCTCTAGCTTTCCTTGCCAAGCAAAGAACTGCAGTGTGTTTTTATTACATGCTGCTGTTTTAAAGCACTGTTGTTTCAAAAGACTTTCTCATTTAAAAAGAAAAACCCTCTCACACAAAAAGGAAAACGTCTGAATACTGAACACTTCAAAAATAAATCAGATCTGAACTTGCATTGCTTGCCAAGTGCTGGGTGGTGGTGGTGGTGGGGGCAGAAAGAAGCACACAGCTTTTCTGTGCCTTTGTCATGAAAATGAGCCATGCAGTCTTTATTTCAGTGAACACTACAGCACTAAGGGGAATGGAAGTGAAAATTAGTTTGCGTAGCATTCATGGAGGTAAGCCATAACCTGTAAAGCGTGAACACAATAAATCTGAAACCTTACCCCACTTTTTAGAGTCACACATCTGGAATCGACAGATCTACAATGTAAAGTATGTGTAAGATTTCACCTCAAACCAGTGCATATGCCCTAAAATATAGCGCTTAACTTATCATTCAGAACTAAAACAGCTGCCTCCACATGAAAAAAAAAAAAAAAAAACACACACACAAAAAAAACCCAACCAACCCAAATGCGCTAGGAGATAGAATAAAAGGATGTGCTTTCCTGAGCTTCCACCTTGCAGTGAAAAGCCCAAAATTAAAAGAGATGGTCTCTGTTCCTTCTATATGCAATCAAGGCACCAGCAGTTCCATTAGAGGCTACTCCCTTTCCTGGAAGTGTTTCATTGTAGAGTTGGAGCTGCTGTGTGGTCTACCTTGCTACATAATGGGCCACACAGAAGAGTGCACTAATGTCAGTATGCTTCTTCTCCTACTGTATATATATATACATGTAAATATCCCAGTCAAAATGGGATTTGGGATTTTTTCTTCAGATCAGCACTTAAAATGATTGACTCTTCAGCTACTGTGCCACCTCCTTATTTTTCTTGAAAAGTAGTGATTTTGACAGTAGCTAATATATGTGAATCAGAACAGTGATACTATTCCTTTTAGAAAACACACCTATCCCTGAAAACTGGTTTTAGGGCTCTGAATTCCCTCTTCAGAGAATAGGAATAACACCTACATAGACTGAACAACACAAGGTGTGATCAGCTACATAGAAACAGCGTGGTTTGGTAGTATAACAGGTATCAGATCTTTTGTTACTGTTCTAGAATTCAGACATTCTGTGAAAGGGCTCTAGGAGGAAATGTTATCCTGCGCAGTAGCAGCAAGAGGTGAAAAAATACAAAGTATTAGAGAAGCTTGTTAGCTTAAGCAGCTGTCCACAAGTACTGTGATTAATACTCTGTTGGCATGCTACTGTGAACTAATACCAGGATTTCGGTATCCTGCAGTTAAGAAAAAAAGACCAAAGTAACTTGCTCTTTGTACTTCTGAAGCTGTATCATTTTTCTCCAACACAGACAGTTAAGGAAGTCTGAAGATTGGAATATTAGTGGCCCTGTGCTGAGTTTAGCCATGTAAGTCTATGTTAGTGTCTTTTTCATATCTTGTATTAAAACCATTCAAATAACATAAACAGAGGGTGGGTGTGGTTATTAGACAGGGATTTGATAGATATAGAATTGATAAGGATTCTAGGAGGGTTCCTTTGGTGATTTTTCTAAGTCATGCTGATATGACTTTTGCTTGCTTTTAGAGATTTTGGGGTTTTTTTGTTTGTATACCTTTTGGCTGTCTAAACCCTAGTGAATAAAGTGGGGGCAAAAAGATTAAGGACTTCTGAAGGCTCTGTATGTACTTGTCTGTTGGTTCATTGGCTCATCCTTTGTGAGAAAGTGGATTTCCTTATAGCTGTTACTGGTAATTAAAAATCCAGATGATGGACAAGTGGAAGGATAAGTGGATCAATTTCAGTAAATTTATATGATACTAGGTATGTGTGTTGCTGCATTCTCCTATTGCAAAGGAGCTTATTTGGCGACTAGTACTATGATACATTATGCTGAGTACATTCTAATTCTTTGTGCTTTCTGTTAATTTTTTTTTTTTTTGTATAGTTATTCAGGAAATTTAAGAAAATTCTATTTCTAAGTAGTCACTGATTGACATGCCTCTGTCATAAGGCTGATTTGGCCAAACTGTGTCTAATTATGAATCTTTATAAATTATTGCTCCTTTCTAATTAGTACTGTGACTAGTTTAACTGTTGATTTTCCAAAATGTTTTCATCTCATGTATTTTTAGCCAGACACTCATTTTTTTTCACCTAATTTGAAAACATAAAATTAAGACTTCGTTTCTGGAGAGTGTGATCTTTCTGTTACCTTAGAAAAACATTAAAATAGATGAGATGACTCTGTAAAGAACAGGATTGAAATATTTGAAATTTATAGACATTGGTCCTCAAGATATGCAATATACCAATCAATATTTTCTGTGCTGAGATATCAATGTTATTCCCATGAGATATGCTGAGTAGAATTCATATTTGAGCTGCTTCCCATCTCATAAACCTTTTGATTCCTGAGGACAATTTCATTTCTTAATGATGAAAATCTGTGGAGGGAGGAAACACAGAAGATACACTGTCATCAGTGTTGTATAATGACATTTTGGTGGCCCATTTTCTGTTGATAAAATGCAAATCTTGTGATTTTTTTTCCTCTTAGGAACTATTCTATGAAGCAGTAGTTCACAAGATTATTTATAAACATACTGATCACAGTTGTTATTTGATTACAGTCTAATCTCTCATTCCCTTTGAAACTGGAAGTAGATATTTGTATCAGCAGATTGTAGTCAAGTCTTGTTATATATTGATATGGGTAATGTTTTCAAATTGGTTATTATTGTAAAAGTCCTATTAGGTCAGTGTGGATATTTAGTGAACACCTCTTCTGTGTGGTGGAATTAGTGGACCATTTAACCCATCTTTCAGAAATACTCCTAATTACATGCAAATAGAAACAAGGATGCATTGCAATTAATATTTTATTGAAGGTGGAAATATTTTAAACTGCTTCTTACTATTGATTTGCATTTTTGCTGATAGTTTTCTTATTCCTTTCATAGTAGGCAAGGGTTGCAAGGAAATGCCAAAATTGTACCTGAGTTGGTGTATTTTAAATGGCATGGTCAAAGTAGGTGATTCTTAAAAAAGTATTCAGAAGAATAAATGTTTCTGAAGGAAATGGATATCTGGATTTTCATCTAATGGTCCTGTTACATTTCCTAAAAACAAAGAAAACTGAGAAAATTGGGTTTTAGTTGGGCAAATAAAGTGACATAGCTTTTTAGCTGTCAATCTCAAAATTAAAGTTGCAATTAAAGAAAAAGAAATAGAGTATTTGCAAACTTTTGTCATCATTGGAAATAAACTATAGTGTATTTGAATGGAGTAAACAGAATCATCTTCAGCAGAAATATTTGTCTCTATAAAAATGTTTCTTTATTGTGGGTTTTGTTTGATTAACTGCAAAATGCCTGTCCTTTGGTCAGACTGAGGAAGAATCATTACTCTAAAGTCCTATTTCTTTTTGTTAAGTTAGTATTTATACAACAGTACTATGATTAATATTTTATAATTTTTAATAAATGAATGTTCTATTTCTACTTTTTTTTAAATAAAATTTGCATGGCTTCTTAAAGCCATTATTCTTCAGGTGAAAACAGATTCTTTTAAATGATAAAAAAACCCAAAAACTAGATATATCCTGTAAAACTATCGGTAAGAAATCTTAACTCTTACTTTTTTAATATTTGAAGTTATCCTTTAGAAAATTGCTTTTGTTCTGGTATTCCTGTTTAATGCCTAGGAGCAACCAGTGGTCACTAGTTAAGATTATAGGAACTTAATAATACTCCACACCCCTCACTTCTCCCTGTCCCTCAGCCTCCAATAATTTAAGGTACACCTGTCTTCAGTGTTGAATATTTATAAGAGCCACGTGGTGGCATTTACTGAGGCAGGCCAAAGGCCATCTTGGGGCTGTACAAATGCAGATCTTCATCTCTAAGGGAAGAGCAGGATTTCACTGGACTCCCCTCTGGCATTTTTTGTGCAACTAAGAGTGTAATATAGGGAATCACATCACTATAGAAACCAAAAAGGCTGGTCTTAGAACAGGACAGCTACTTAGATTGTCATTGTCTGTTCACTTTGCAACTTGCAGAGCTTTCATTCTATTATTTCCTTCACTTTATCTTGTTTATGAGAAAACACAAAGTTTTCTTCAAATGGAATTTATTTCTTAATTGCTGCAATTCATAAACTGCATTTCAACTCGTGTTTTGGTGAAGTATTTGTGGAATAGCAGTAGATGCTATTAGTAGCATAGTAGTAGATGCTTCTGTCTGTGAAGAGTTTCATAAGAGACAATTTCTTGTGGAAAAGCGCGGTTTGGCATCTTCAGGATTCTGTTCCCTTTTTAACATAGAAAGGTTTGTGTTCCTCTGTGTCAAGTCATTAAGTAGATTCCCATTCACACATGAGCCTCAGCTGTGATATTTTCCTATGGCTGCTCTACACCTTTTGCAGGCCAACATGTACCAAAGTCAATTGAAATAATCTCAACTCCACCGTATCTGGAATGCATCAGTTCTGCAGGCAGGTAATGTGTGTGGGGAGGACACATACAAAGACCCAACTATGTTTTACCATGTTTATAAAGACTGAGATAATCCCAAGAGAGACAAAAGAAGAGAAACAAGCTCCTTGGGAAAAAGAAATTCTGCTTCCCTTTAGGCCCTGGAGAATAAAAAGGAGGGAGAGATTTCAAGATTGTGAGATTTTACAACTCTGTAGACCCTTAGTTGCTACAGATAACACCTGTCAGCCCTAGTAAAGAGGAGGTAGAGTTTGTGGCTGTTTGCAACAAAATCTCATGTTTCTGAAGTGGAAAGAACTAGGGAAGATGGAAGCTGGAACAGTAGAGTGTGACTGGGAATGAGAGTGCCAGACAAGCCTGCAGCCTCTCAGCATCCATTTGCCTGGCTGTTCTCAGAAGTAACCAACGACACTTACTCTGAAACACTGTGATTCAGTTTTCCAGGCACAGCAATTATTGTCCTGAAAGAAGAGACTCTGTTGCTATTCCTTTCATGAGTGTTAGAAAGTGTTGAGATTCAGAAAACCACTAATTTTCAATGGCCTCATGTGAGTACAAGACTTGATTTAGATGTTCCTCTGAATGCCTCTAGTGGTGTAAATAACTATCAAAACCAGAACAATTATACAGAAGAAGAGACTTACCATTCTATTAAATAGAAAGTATTACTCTGACCATTAGTAGCAGGAGTAGATTTTTGATTTGAAAGCCAGGAAAAATTTAATGTTAATAATGCATGTGAGGAGAAACCATTGTGGAAACGGGTTGTGTTTATGGCAGTGCATGAGGTAGTCTGGAAGACTATGCAGAATTCTACATTAGCCAATGGCTTTATAGGCTTTATAGTAATTTTGAAGATCTTGTTTTGTTTTATTTTGTTTGGTTGGGTTTTTTTCTTTTTTGTTTCATTTTTTTGTTTCTTTTATGGCCTACTGAGTGGGACCAACCAAATCTGTTGAGAAAATAGCTGTCTCGTGCCAGCTTTTTACTATTCCATTCCCAGTGTAAACTGACACACATTGCAATGAAAAACAAGCACTTTAGGCTATAGGCAACATGTGAAAACAGAATATATTCATTTATTGTAGTCTGAGTAGTGAAAGCCTTCAAAGAGTGAGCAGACCAGTTTAATTTGAGATAAAATTTCTCTCTGCTCACAACATAAACAGACCCCAGTGCAAACAAGTATTTATTCCAATTGGGAATGGATTGAGTTTGCTAGAATAGGTTATAAAGTAGATAAGTAGATTCACATAAGCTTAAACCCCAATAAATTCTTGTTTCTGTTGTCTCCATAGACAATGAGGAGGAAGTAATTATCTTAGAGTTATTGCAAAGGTAGTGAAAAGACGTATCAAGATAAAAGTCAGTGGAACAATTGTAGAAATTAAACTGCAGTAAATATAAGCTTGAAAAGTTTGCTTCCTAAATTTCTGAAGGAAATGCATAGCTGAGCACCTGAGTGACTTCTGAATCTATAATTTATTTTTAAATGCTATGTCTGATCTGGAGGATAGCCAGTTATTAGGAAGAAAAATTATGTCAGGAGTTACTAAGTGGTAGTCAAACCCCAAGGAAGTAATTGAGAAAAATAAATGAAGTCAACATCTCAAAGCATCTAGATGAACATATCAAGAGGATACGATTACTGCCCACTTTAGGGAGACAAGTGTACAAATCTGCTGTAATAACAGTCCTGTCCAGCTTCATTCTCACTGCCAGCATGGCTTAAAGTGAATGTACAGTTACATTCTTATTACAAAATATTTTTCTTACTGATAACATTTCTTCAAGCTGTTCATATACTGTTATAAAAACCCTGATTAAAGGAACAAAGTTACATGTGTGTTCTTAAGAAAGGAAAGAGATTGTAAATAATTTGCGTTTTTTAATTCTTTGCAACAAACTCTTCTCTGTTTTTCTCAGACTGTATTCTGAAAATGGAAGTTATGTTGAGCCACAATGTCTTTCCTATTCTTTTAGGGATAGAGTTTTCAGAACAGGAGTCATTTGGGACTTTGAAAGAACTAGTTTTTGTAAGAAATAGATATAATTTCTACATTGCCATAGAAGTAATTAAGTAGTGGGCAGTGTTATGCATTGGGGACTGCAAAATAAGTCATCAAATTACTCCTGTCAAACAATTACTGTGGAAAGACAAGTTAAAAAATTTTATAATGAAAATAAAAAATTATTAAGGAGGACACAAAAATCTTGCTTATATCTATTCCATAATTATTTTGTACTTTGTGAATAGTTTTTGTAGTTTTGAAAACAGACAAAGGTAAAATAGAAAAAAATCACTGTGATGTGTACATAATTAAAACCCTGCGTGTACTTTAACATGCTAAAGCTTTGAAATGGAAAAAGTAGAGATATGATAAAGGTATGTAATAATAAATATACTAGTTTCTATTATTTTCCCCCATTAGACAAACAAAAAATCATGTAATTTAATTGGTAAAGAAATTTGAATTACTATTTATTTTAAAATTAATAGTCCATTAACCAAACAGTATTGAAGTAAGAATTACAGGATTTTTTTTTCCTAAAACTATAGAGCTATTATATCCAGAAAACATTTTTAAACAGCAATAGAAGAACAAAACAAGATTAAAAAATAATAAAAGAGTGCATGCTCTGAATATCATAAAATATCTTTTGCACTACGCTATGTTGCTCAATTGCTTCCCTGGGTTTGGTAGGTTTTTCTTTTCCTGTGGGACTTTAACTGTTTGGCTGAAGCTATTTACACTGCTCAAAAGGAAGGGCACCAGAGAGTAGGAACCATCAATTTAATTGTTGTTCCATTGGTTACTGCACCACTAACCAACTTGATTTACATGACTGTTTGACCAGTACATGCTACTCTTCATAGTCTTGGTTAAAAACAGTTTAATTTGCAGCGTGGGTAGACAGTAGCTTTCAAATACTTACATCAACACCTTGTTATAATCATGTAGTGTGTTATAGCAATACACCATCTTGATATCAGACTGTACAACAACCAAATCTGAGTTTTTGCTTCTGCATAATATTGCTTGATTTTCTTTAAAAGCAGCTTGTTATAAGTATTTGAGTTTTTCTCTTTCATTTGAATATAAGTCAGGGAGAGTTGCAGAAAAGAGATTATGGTTATATGTAACAGCTAGGAGGCTCAAACAGTTCACTGCTCATTCAGTTAGGGTAACAGTGCTGAATATTTGGTGCATCTAAAGATAATGGCTTTTTCACTGTTGCCTTTTATAAAGCAATGAAGCCATTGCTTAGTCTGCAGTTTAGAGACACTGTTGTTTAGCTAGAAAATGGAGTTTTACTGAAAGTAAGGAAATGTTTCATATAGAAGAATCAACCTTCATCGTTGTAGATGTTCTGTATGAGGAATCTGTATCATGTCCATGGCTGCTGGAATTTATACTTAAATATGTAATCAAGGTCACAGTTTTATTTATTCAGATTCTAGCACAGTATTATTGATATATGGAAGGATACTGAGTGCCTGTGATGTATTAAGAGCCTAAATTTCTGTTTTAATTACATCCATCCTAACTATATGGTATCTCTCTTGGTACTAGTAATATTTTGTATGCTTTCTGGACACAGGAAAAAAAAAACACTGTGCCAGGATGTTAGAGAAGAGGACATGCAGATAACTGGTGCATTTTTAAAATTTTCTACTTTTGATTGAAAGATATATCATTATTGCTGTCTTCAAGTTCCTTCACTCTGGACATCGCCTTGGATCAGCACAGAGGTAAAGAGGGAGAACAAAGAGATACTGAAAGCTGACATAGCTAGAAATTCCTGAAACTTCTTCAAATGTGGTGTCAGACATGCAAAGTCAGTTTGGAGTATATAATGTATATGCTTTCTTCAGCAGCTGTCAAAATAGAACATGTTCTGCTGTAACATTTTATTTGAAGGCAGTATGATCATATCTCTGATTTGAAATGGTGAATAACTCTGAAAATTAGGTAATGGCTTTGGGCCCTTGAGAAGTTACCAGTACATTCTGTTTCATACAGGCTATGCAGCTAACAAAACTTTATAATTTACTGTTTGTTTGGTGTTTCTGAAGCAAACAGAAAACTTTAGAAAGTAATCCTCTAATATATACATAATAGTGTGGTTCTTTCTGTTGATCTAAATTAAATAATTACATTTTAAACTCACCAAAAGTATTTACACTACAAAGGCTCACTGAAATTTACAGTAAGCAGCATACCTTCAAATTCTTTTGAAACTTCTGCTCCACCAGTCTATATTCACACGTGCAGAAACAACCTGTTACTCTTCTCATAATACAAACTGATGTCCATTTATAAGTTTAGTTTGCATTTTGATGCAAATTTGAAATCTGAATTCCAAAGTAATATTTCAGTGATTTGTAGTTGTTATGGAGATACCTTTATGAAGAAGCATACTAAATTTTTTTTAAGAACAGCTGCTAATAATGAAATATTCCACAAACTGAAGAATAATCAACATTTCTGCTTTTTTCAGTATCTCCTGTGCTTGGATTCTTACATTTTTATACAAGCAATCCAATATTTAAGAATATTTATGGTCAGAGTTCATTTAGAGTACTATAGGACCATTTTCTGCAGCTGTCAGGAAAATAATTTAGAACTGTGTATGAGCTATGTAGTTTTCTCTTTCTCCTGCAGTTGAATTCCAGTTAATAATTATCAGTACATCCCTCAAAGGGAACAACAGAGATATTGCTCACTAATACTTATTCTGTGTTATTTGTAGAGCACTGAAAATGTTAACTCCTTTCCTAACACCGTATTGTGAGGGGTGATGGTAGATTCTTCCTTTGAATCTTCTACCAGTAGCATTTTTACTTTGAAATGCAAATGCTGAGCTCTCTTGAAGTGGTAAGTGCATGACCTCTGATATAACTCATTGTTACCCTTGCATCATGTTCCAAAAATGTTTTGCCTGAGAAAAGAATAAAGCTCAGTTATTGATAATACTCACTCTGCATCACATATTAATGCAAACTTTTTATTTATGGTGGCAATCACTAGATGGCACTGCTCTATGGTCTTTTTAAGATTTTATATTTTCCTTTTCTTAAAATAATAATTTTCTTCTCTGCTATATGGCATAATGAGTTGTTACTGGTTTTGTGGTATTATTTATCTGGGATTTGAGGCAAATAACAAAAAACCTGAATAAATATATTTTTCAGGAAAGTTAAATCCCTGAACATGATGTTTTGATTGGGTGTTTGACATGAGGAGAAACATGCTATTTGCTAAATTCTGTTCCAGGACTAGTAAAAATGGAAAATGTCATAAAAAAAGCCACAATGAGAACGCTCTTGAATTTCTGTGTTTGTTGGTATCTTCACCAGTTGTAAATCAGCATGTTAAGTGTATCTTTTACTTCTTGGCAGGAAGGTGATTGTGTAGTCCTGAACTTGCTAGCTGGTAATTCTAGCTTTTCTCATCTTCAATTGCTCAGTTGTCAATGCAGTCAATGCAGTCATTAGCCAAGTGCATAAGGAGCAAGAAGGTAGGAGACAATATAATCCCTTCTGTCACTGGAGTGCTATCTCAGTGTATGGCTGATGCTATTAATCCAACACACTTCTGGGAATAGACTGCTCTGACAACTCTACTCCCAGGTCAAAAATGTACTTAGGACATCATCACTGCAACAGCACTGTTACTAGACAGCAACTACAAAATTAAAGGGTCTTGCAAATGTAAAACCATCAGCATCAACACCCTGTCAAGAAAAGGAAGCAGGAGATGTTGTTTGTGTGTGGTGTCTTTTCAAAGTTTATGGTACCATCACTGACTGTTAATTAAGTTAAATATGAAGTGGTAAAAAGTTTTGTATGACTTCTGTAGAGGGGAGTGCCTTAAAAGTCCTTACGCATTTGTCTGGTTTACTCCTGTATTTTGTTGGTTTTTTCGTTATGGCACTCTGGCACACTGTGGCTCCAGGCCTGTGTGGTTCCTTAATTATTTGAAGAACAGTAAAAAAGAGTACATGTGTCTAATGACTGCATATAAATGGAGCTTCTTTTGATCTCCAGTAAAGCTGTCTCAGGAGTGTTTTCAGTTCCGGCTGGAAGAACTGCAAGGCATTTTTTAACCAGAAAGTGACTGAGATTCTCTTTATATCAAGCTCAATCAAACTTAATATCAAATGGTGGGGTTTCAAGAGTAGGTGCCAATACTGTCAGTAATGACAGCCAGTAGACATTCTCTGATGTCTAATTTTGAATGATTAAAGAGTCAGACACTAAATTTTGAGCTTGTCATTTGCAAAGAATTCTACCCTTTGGAATTAGGATGGTAGTTGGATCTGTGCAAGTGATTTTGGGGTCTACACCCAGAGAGAGGATTTACCACTCTAGCTTTTGATGAAAATCAGGTTTACACTCCCATGTGTTCATACTGTATAACATAATGATAGTGAAGCTTTAAATGAAAGGCCTTTTTCAGCTTGGTAATTTTAAGTGCTTAAAATGTAGTGGCTATCCTTTCAAAAATACATTCACAAAAAGGCAACAGTAGTTAGCCTGAGACTTTCAGAAAATATTTTTCAAAGAAAAACTATCAATACTTTGACAGAAAATGTTGAAGTTGTTGCATGAATTGCCTTTCAACAATTGGCTTTTTTTCATCACAAAAATGAAATTAAATTATTTTTTATTAAACTACTTCCAAAAGTGAAGATATAAATTTCATTATGCATTTACTTAATCTGGTTACTCTTGTGAAACTACAATTTTAAATAATCTGCACTTTTGGCTTTGGCTATGGTCATTTGCCTTAGAGAGACCTAGATGAAAATAAATTTTGCAGAAATTATCCATTAATAATTTTGGAATTTCATGAAGGATTGCCAAATAAATAAATAAAATCTAGTTTATTTCATGATACATAATTTTTGATGTGAAGATTCTGGGGGCCTGAGTTCGGTGTTGGCATGGTAATACTCTGCTCAAGAGGGTGTCAGTTTGCGTATGATTTTAATTAGCATTTTGGATTAAAGTGGAATTCAGGAGGAGGTAGTAGTGATGCTAGCTTTGAATTGGAAGAATCTAGACTGAAGAATTATTTGCCCTAGATAATGAGACTGTTGTTGATATCTCCATGCTGCAACCAAGTGTTTTATATAGGCATATCAGTACAAGAATACTTACTGACTTTTATCACCTGCTGGTTTTTATGACAATATGCTTGTGTCTGATTTCAAAGTTTGCTGTTTCATTTTAAAGGATGACATTTGTGGACTTTGTCAATGTTGCAGTGGGGGAAACTGTCTCTTCACCAGGACCTGAGTAAGCACTCCTGTTTATGAGTACTTTTCACCAGTGGTTGGAATCTGAACCTCATTCTGTATTAATTTCAGAGTACAGTTCACTGAATGGGTGAATATCTTAAGAGAGACTGGATGAAGTGTGACTGAATTATACAAGAAATATTGTATAGACTGCACTGTAACAACAGAAATGTCTTAAAATGAGTCACTTTCTTATACTGCCAGGAAGGTGATTTTTGTAACACAGGATAGCATTGCTATGCCTAAGGCTGTTCT
Source organism: Leptocoma aspasia (assembly GCA_013399835.1). Classification (NCBI taxonomy): domain Eukaryota; kingdom Metazoa; phylum Chordata; class Aves; order Passeriformes; family Nectariniidae; genus Leptocoma; species Leptocoma aspasia. The sequence continues at coordinate 275,607 of VXAX01001647.1, read as the reverse complement.
GTCTTACTTGACTTGAGTCAAACTAAAATCTTCTTCCCCTACACCCCTCACTGCCTTGCTTTCAGTTAAAGCTATAAAAAACAGAGACACATTTTATACCCTGGCAGGAGAACTATGCTGCTGCATTTCTGTGTTTGTTTCCTTGTAGAAAACTTAATGATAAGGATCCTCTTTTAGGAAAAGTTGAGGGAAAAAAAACCTCCACTATCAAACCACAGAAAACTGTTTTTTTCCTTGGGAAATGACCTCTTGGTTGTTCTTTGATGAAGTAGTAATCCAGGTACTTAGAAAACATTCAGTAGTGGTTTATTTACAGTGTCTTGAAGACTGTGGAAGTTTCAGATATTTCCTCATTTTTATTTCGAAGTTATTGAAAATTGGTCACTTTCTTTCAAATTAGATATTAAGATTTAAAAATTTTAAAAAAAAGGGTCTGATTCACTTCTGAACATATGCACAGTTATGAAACTACTACTTTGAATGAAAGTACCAAACAATAATTTGGGTCTATTCTATTTGTGAGGGTAGAGAATGTATTTATATATAAAATACTGATTTTCTTTGAATATTATATGTATATCAATATATACATATACATATATATACATATATATACACACACACATATATATATATGTATGAAACTAGCTTCTTTTTAAGTGTTGTGAGCAGAAAGGGATCTTCCAAAAAGATTTGTCAGAGAGACCCTGCCATTGAGTCATGAGGTTCAGAAAGGACCACTTTCCTCTCTTAACACCTTCTCAGAGAGACTTCTAAGTGCATCTGGAGCCAATCCTAGTAAGACTTGATCAATGGCTTAGGTTTAAAGGATTATATAGGTGCAATCACAGAATCACAGAATGTCTAGGTTGGAAGAGACCTTCAAGATCATCAACTGTGCCCAACCTGTGCCCTAACACCTCAACTAGATCATGGCACTGAGTGCCACATCCAATCTTTTTTTAAACTCATCCAGGGATGGTGACTCCACCACCTCCCTGGGCAGACTATTCAATACTTTATCACTCTTTCCGTAAAAAACATGTTCCTAATATCCAGCCTATATTTCCCTGGACGC
>VXAX01001647.1:250959-274310 GCA_013399835.1 Leptocoma aspasia | reverse complement strand
AAACTGCTCCATTATCTTGCCAGGTACTGAGGTCAGCATGACTTTGTCCTTTGTATGATTAAGGATGGCAACCCAAGTATATTTATAAGAATAAAATAAATAATTTATTTAAATAGATGCTAATCATGTTAATGATTAGACTAAAAGAATTCAGAATTTTAAACTACAGAATATAGGTAGTTATAACTACTATAGTGCAATATTTTTTGAAACTGTATTGAAGGAATTCTATTAAAACTAGCAAAATAATTAACTACAGATTTACATTACTGATCCATATCAATGACTGTGGGGAAATTTTTTTCACTCAGCCTTGAGGGGTAACCTTCAGGGGTGTCCTCAAGGAAGGAACTCAAGGAAAAAACCTCCACACACACTCCAAAAAGGGGATGTATATTATAAGACCCTGCCATTAAAAAGTGGGATGAGGCTTCTCCAGTATAAAGTGGTTGACTATCAGTCATACCTGCAGGCCAGCTGTGTCAGCTCAGCAGCTTTATGTAAGTCATAACTGCTATCACTTGTTTGTTCTCTTACAAAAAAAACCTGGCACATTGACTGGTGCCAGTTCCCTTAGAGAGAGACATTGTTCTTCTCATCCTCAGAATATTTGGCTTTGAGGTTGAAGAGTCAGTCTGATCTCAGCATTCCTCAATACCAAAAGAAGTGTGGCTCTCCTTCCTCTGTTCACCGAAGATAATTTTTGCGAAATAGGGTAAAGCGTGATCTGCTTTGCCTTTTACCCCTACTGAAGAAGAGCATTTTGCTACACTGCATCCCATGACTGCAGTCAATCTAAAAATATTTACAGTTTTGTATGTACAGTGATTGCAGCTAGATACCTAAACAAAATGCACTTATCAAGTCTTTTCAGTTATCACGGACAGTTACTGCTTTATAGAATGTAACATATTAAGAAGCTGTAGAAAACACTGAAGATTTGTTATAAATGCTAAATATAAATGCTTCTAATGGCAAACTATATGAAATGGAATATAGCTTTGTACACTACAAGAGCACTTGAGGAAGTCTTAGAGATATGTGACAAGCTTTTCAGTAAGTTGTACTTAGTACATTGCACAATAACCTAGAATTTCAAACATGATTAATTTATGCTTAAAATATCACATGAGTTAGTCCATCTAATGAAGCTGTGTTTTGTATAAGTCTCAGGGGCTTAACTGAATTGTCTCAAATGAGTAGTCTAAATTTTACTGAATAAGCACATTGGTTGGGTGTTGTACAACATGGTGTTTTTTTTGTTGTAGTAATAATGTAGTGAACTGATCTGTACAGATCAGTTTGTCAATGCTGAATTTTTGACAGTAAAATCAGTAGAATCAGTAGACAGTAAATTTTAGAGGAAGTGTATTTGCTGTACCCATTTGTGAACAGGCATGTGATACAGGGTGCATGTCTGGCTTTTGTTCCTTTGTCTTGAGTATTTTTTAAACAGTAAGAGGTACAGCTCTTTCCCATAACCCAACATGCTGGTCTCAAAGACCTCAGGAACCAGATAAAAATCAGACCAAAGGTGTCTCTCTATAGATATTTTAGGAAAAGGATGTGCTTCCAAGGAAACAGCTAGACTTCACCAGATTATCCATCTGTGGGTCTTCTTCTCTGAACTTACATGTAAAGCAACAGTGGAATAGTGGGTATGTAAACTCAACACTTACGGGTTGTATTACAATGAAACAAATACAGAGGGATCTAAGTAAGGTGGGATTTTCTTTCTCTTTTAGATTGAAATAAGACACCATTATCTTAATTATACATTAATAATCTATCTCTTCTTTAATCACTACCTGAATATGGTACAACAGAAGTTTAGAGTTTTTAACAAACACATGTATACATATTCATAGAGAACATTCTCTTATTTTTGTTAAGAAATTTAAGATTTCTTGGAAAAGTTTGTTTTTATTTTAGGAACATGAAGAATCTTTTACTGCTGTCAGAACTAGTTCTTTGTAGCTTCTGTCGCTAAGAAGGGAAAATAGATATTGCTTACATGTAAATAAAAATGTTTATTGAACAATAGCTATAACAAAAGTTATCTTTTAGTTACTTGCCTTTTAACAATTATTACAATGATATGTTGGGCTGAGAACTATTTTTGCAGGTTTCCTAAATAGGCACAATAATAAGAATTCCACAAACCACTCCTATCTGAAAGATATCTATTGCCTAATTATTGTTGAAGGAAGCCCTTTGAAGGAGGTAGAGCAATATTTTAGATTGGTAGATAAATATGTAAATAGAAGTGTAAGTAGTACTGAACTTTCTAAGTGGTGGTTGAATTAATTCTCCTCTCCTCCCCTCCCATCCTTCCCTCCCCTCCTGTTGTCTCTCCTCCCCTACCCTTGCCTCAAAAAGTTTTAAAAAGGACTTTGAAAGTAATGCTGCCATGTTCTTATTTTGCTACAGTTATGCTACAAGCTATGTATTAAAATGCCACTGTAATTCAGTTGGCCTTTCACAGCCATTCAAGTGGTACAAATTATTGTATTAAAACAATCTTGTAAACCAGTTCAAAATTTACTCAATTGTTTAATAGCATTCTTGCTTTGATTCAATGTCAGAGCTTGTTCATATTGTTACTGGAAAAGCCATGAAGCATTTAACTTAAGAAAATGTGCAATCATTAAAAAAAGGCATTACACATGCTTTTTAAACTCTTTTCTGAGCTTTAAGTCACTGATGAATTTTTGGTTTTGTCTTTTGCTTCCATTTAAGCCTCATTCTTTTTGCTTCGATATAGTCCTTTTTGTCCAGATGTTACCCAAATTATGTAATGGTTACAAACTTTTCTGGGGCGAGTTTTCATATAACAGTGCTATTCCTTTTCAGGAGGAATGTAGGTATTCATACTAGAAGTAAGGCTAACACAAAACAAAATTTAAAAATTGGTTCTTATTACTAGTAAACATAATGAAAGTATGTCTGCTCAGCCTCTTTTTTCACAGTGTTTTTTTACCAACACGTTGTTTGAACTACTTCACATTTTTATTTTTCAATAGTTACTAAGCAGGAGGTTCTGTAAATTTTTGTTACCACTAAAGGCTGATTTTGAAAGACATGTCTTTCCTTTCTCTAGATCCCTGCAAGAGGGACTGCTTTGAAAACTGTCATGCCAGTAAGATTATACTCTTTCTTCAGAACAGTTTCCAATTCAGTAAGAAGCATGCCATCTGGTGAAAGTGACTGAGTCACTGTTACTTCTGCCCAAGGGAGCAAAATGTGTTTCAGGTTAAAAACAAAGAAGAAAAAAAAAAAGGTGTAGGGCTGGAACCCACACATTCCTAGGGGGAAATTGTTTATCTTTGTCTAGAACTTTTCTGTAAGTGATGATGGTGTGATTTCTATGAGGGGAAAAAAATTGACTTAAAAGTGAAAAACTTTGTATGGTATCATGAACATTTGATCAGTGTTCATTTGCTCTATGAAAGAATCATAAATAAATGTGTTTCCTTGGCACATCATGTGCCACTGCTTTTTATCTTCTATTTTAATAAAATTTCTAGGAAAAAATAGGTTATTTGCCCCAAATACAGATTGTGTTGAGTTCAGCTGATGGTTTTGAATTTGTGTCCAAAACAGCCCCAGCATTTTTCTTGAATACTATTAAAATAAAACAATTTCTTTTGTCTTAAAAAAGAGACATTGAAATTAGATTTGTTTCATTTAAAGTAGATTTTAATACGGCATCAGGAAACAAATAGAAATTTGCTCAGAGTTTTTTACAAATGGAGATCACCAGTGGTTAGTGTTAGTCACAAAAGTCATTCAAGGCTGTTCCAGAATTGACCAGTATTTTCTTTTGAAAATCAAAGGAACTAAAATACAAAAGGCGGTTTCAAGATAACATTCAGGTGAAGGGGTAAGTCTTTATCTCCTCCTTGCCATTAAGATACCATGTGATGCTGGTGGATTACTCAAATATCTCAAGAGATGCTGAGTAATAGCGTTATCATTAGATTTTGGGTGCTAGGGAAGAGGTGTGGCTGCCAGATAAGTGCAGTTGAAATCAATAATGGACGTAGTCGAATTTATGAAAAAGACATATTTGGATATAATTTATGGACCTATTTTGACAAATCAGGCTCTTCAGGTTAGCAATCAAAGATTAGCAGTGACACTTGGATGTAGATCATTTTGTTCTTAAATCCTTACTCTGCATGACAAACCCAACAGGTTTGTATTAGAATGACAGATATTTGAAAATAAATTCCTGTGGAGTTCTTTCACATGGTATAGCTGGGACAGTATTCTTGATAGGAAAGCTTACTTCCAGAAGTCTTTTCTCTCACAGTTATCTTTACTCCTGATTATATATAATCTGCCATTTCAACTTGTTTCCAGCTTCTTTTACATAGGATAGATTAAGAAGCAGTCACAAAGACTGTCAGTATTTAAGTCCAGAGGTTTCTAGGGCCAAAGGGGCCAAAAATATTTTCCTTCTTTGAAGTTGAAAATTTTAAAGTTCTATTCTTTGTTTGACTTTGGTTCCTGAAATATCTGACCTGTCACTCCATATGGTACCTACCTCCCTGTTCTTGTTCCTTCATTTGTGTAATGTTTAGTGCCAGAAATAAGATTCCTTATTCCAGAGACCAGAAAGGAAACTAAGTTTTTTACATATCTCATCTTGTAAAAGGATTTTCGTGAGAGATTTAGTACCATTCCCACATCTCAAAGGTTTTACTTAGCTGTCAAATGTACAGTGATTTGTAGCAAACATCCATTTCCTTAGAGTTACCATGCTACTTCCAGCAACTAAATAGTTTTGTTTTTTCAAAACACAAGAAAGTAGAAGAGAAAGTTTAAAAGTAGCAGATAAATGCACTCAGATCACATTCATCTTGACTGAATTGACCCAGTGTAAAGTAAATATTCTAATTCACTTCTCCTGTAAATAGTCCTCGGGGCATACTTTTTTGATCAACCCAAGCTGGATTGATCTGAATGAAAAAGATAAATGTTTTTGTTTAAATTGATTTTGTTTGCAAGTAGGCCAGTTGTTTGGTCTTGTTGGTCATGAGGCTGTGTGAGCATTGTTGTAGGTGCAAATGATGTACTGTAGCATTATGATTACTAAGTCATTCATGTAGCATTACAGAGCTGCATTGACTTAAACCAAACTGGGACAGATGATCTTCAAGCCATGAAAGCTGTGGGCAAGGACTTAGCATTCGGAACTGATATTTACTAATGGTGTTCTATGTTTCTAGAGCTATATGCTTTTTCTTAGTAAAGCTTTGTTGGTTTGTTTTGTTAGTTTTTTTATTTGGTTGGTTGGTTGTTTTGGTTTTGGTTTGGTTTTTTTTTTTTTTTTCTTTTCCATTTTCTGTTTCTTCTTCCTATAATTCAAGTAAGTGACATTGACAATATTCCTGTGCTGGATCACCCAGTACAGAAAGCAAATATTGAGTGGACCTGGTAGATAAAAAAAAAAAAAAAACCAAAACCCAAAACTACACAAAAATTAATCAAAACTGAAACACCGAAACTCCAGTAACCCTGAAATACTGTCTTTGTCACCACTTAGAACTTCAATAGCTGCAAGTCAAAATTTCTGAATTTATATAGTCAATTATATTTTAGATTTTTTTAAAATTCTTTTTTATCATCTGTGATGGGACAGTCAGCCTTGGAAAGCCTAATATATTTAGCAGAAAATGTCAAAGATTAAAATGTGGGAAAGAAGATAGGCTGGTGGGGGGGGGTGGAGGAAGGAAGAGCTTTTGGAGAGAAGAGGATGAAAGACCTGACCATAGATTTTGCTTAGATTTGTGGCAGACCAGACAATTGGATGTCACCAAGGTAGTACTAAGATTTATTTGTACAATTAAAGATGAACCAATCATTATAAAACTATGCCCTTAAGCATTTTTACAGGGGAAGCAAATGAGAATGGTGTGATTATTCCACTATGTGCAAGGTGGGAGACATTGACAGAGTTAATCATGAGTGTACATTATCTGCTGAGAGAGGAGACAGTCTCACATTTTTGAAGGCAAATGAACTGTAAGTATACTTGTAACTAGCTGCAAGATATACCATTTCCAAGAACAGCATGCAGTTTCACAGGTATTAGGTGATCTTTGAAGCTTGGATCTTAATTCTGAAATTGTTTGTTTTGCATATTACTATGCAAATGTTCTGAAATATAACTTGCAATAACGTGCATGCAGTGGAAGAGGAAGACACTGGCGTTTGTTTTTAAAACATAAATAATCATGTTTCATGACTTCTTTCCTTAAGAAAAGGACATCAAAATAAACTCCAAGGTGTAAATCCTAGTTTGCATAGACATTTGGAAAGTGAGATCTGTTACTGCTTCTTGCTGGACATGGATTTCTTTGAATTGAGTGAACGAGTGTCCTCTAGGAGACATAATGATCACTCTTTGCTTTTGCATTCATCTGTACCATCCAGTAATGCTCCAAGACTATATTTCTATTTTATGATTTAAATTTAGAGAATTGCTTTCCTTCCAGATAAATCCATTTTTCTCAACTTGTTATTTTCCTGGGGACAACTAAAAATGAATCAATAACAGTTGATCTGAAATATTTTTGTGTTATCTTTTGTTCCTATTTAATCTTCATGTTTTCATGTGTCATTTAAATATATATTAATATAAACAGATTTTGAAAGGAGATGTAATCTGGAAGCATAAAAATTTTGACATTGTCAGAACATATTTTCTTTTTATCTCCAAAGTGAACCTCCCAACTGAAAACTGGGTTCTAACAAATGTATCTTGTGATGGAATATATGCAATGGAATAGTTTTAGCTCAGTATTTTTTTTTCTAGTTTGGTTTATTTTTTGCTACAAGTCTGTCATATTTTATATCAGAGGTATGTGAAAATGTCCAGAGCATTTGAAAAGATAATCAATACAACAGAATGGGCATGGGGTGGACAGGGGGTGGAATTGTGAAAAAATGGTCTAATAGCAAAGGAGGAAAAAGTTCCTTGAGATTCAACATGCAACAAAAATCTACTGTCACATACTTCCATACATCATTGCCTGCTGCATAAATGAGACTTCAGTGATCAGTTAAACTGAAGGCTCAGTGTTTTTGTACAGTATTTTGCTATACATAGAAATATATAATGGTAATGATACCAGTCAGGAAATCTGCTTTGTGAGCACTTTATATAGTATTTTTTTTATTTGACTTTGTTGTGGTTTTTTTTTTGTCGTTGTTGTTTGTTTGCTTGTTTGTTTGTTTTTTTGTCAAGGGTTATCTTTGTGTGTATGCTGTTCTGTAAAGAATGGTGATATTCATTCTTTATGTTGAAAATTTTTAGACTGCTAAAACATGGTGTTCCTTTGATAGAGAGAAAATAAAATAACTAATTTGAGACATTTTCTATAGTTTGTTGTCTGTTGTTTGTGTGAGCAAGTTTGGGCCTCAGGTTCTAAAAGTAAGAATAGCTGCTGTGAATTCTTTGAAATTTGCTCAGTTATGTGGCTCACCTGTTTGAAGAGGGGCAATGAGATCTATGCTGCACGTTATGACCGTAACATCTTATATCTGTTCTTGGATCAATCAATCTTGCAGTCTGAGCCACTTAAAAGTAGGTAAATCATGTATGTTGCATGACTAATTTGGTACATAGACTGATTTTGAAAGACAAATATGGACATTTAAATATGCAGATCCTCATCATCAGAAGATAAATTACTATTCTTGAGGTTTCTGCAGATAAACAATGCATATGATATGGAGAAAGCACATAACTTGTACAGGAGATAAAGGACATCTTGAAATGAGCATTCATTTCTTTATTGTATTAAATTCCCACCTCTGAACATGCTACTCTATTTATGTGTGGAGTATATTATTTCATCTATAATAATGGATGTTCAGAATAGAATAATAGAGTTCAGAAAGCCAAGAATTATTGGTATTAAGCACATATGTGACAAGAAATAAGGGTTTGACATACAACAATTAAACATATAGGGTGAAAAAGCAGGGCAAATAAATATACAATCTGAAAGCATTTTTTCCTCCCTTCTGTTCTGCATTAATTTCTTTAAAAGTCTGATCAAAAATTTCATTGAGTGGGATAAATATGAAGACATTAAAGGAAGTTTTGTGTTAGCTACTCTACTATTTCATTATTGCCTTAAATTATAAATGAGTTTCACCTTTGGATGTGTGTGCACTATGTAGCTCCAATTTCTGCTCAATATGCAGTAATTCTCTCTTCATTATTGTTGTGCTATTAGCAGTAGTTTTAGTAGAATCTTTAAATTGGCAATTTAGGGTGTTTTTAGGGGCCTCACTTTGTAGTAGTTTTAATTTGTACAGAATTACTTTTTTTTGGCAGGGAAATAAAATGCTCAGTATTTTCACTTAGAAGTAGTTGCCTTAGAGATAACAAGAACACAAAATTGGGAAGTTGGTCATCCTTCTTTTTCCTGACTTTAGTATAAAATCAGTACTCTCATAGTAGACCATCACCTCCTTACTTGTCCTTACTTGGTGTTAAAATTATCCACTCATTTCCAGGCAGAGACTTTTCAAAAATATACTGAAGAACTTGCTTCTCTACCTGACTGTGCTGTTTCTATGAAAGCTATAAGGAAAGTGACATTTTGAAATGTTACATATTCATTGTTTGAGGTGAAATTGTGACTTATGGCTACTGGCTTAGTGGATACAGCTCCACAAATACTCCTATCCAGTTCTAGCTACAATAGATGAATTATTTTATGCACCTTTAGCTTCTTTGTTAATTCTGAAACACAGTGTCTTCATGCAGAGAGCCGCTGTTTTGCCAGTTCTTAAACAATTACTGTGATAAAACAATTTAATGTCTTTGTTTTGAATGCAACCATTGATTCATTTCCTCATTTTAAAAGCTACTTAACTAGAGTTTACTTAGGTTGTGAACATGGGTTACTAGCCATGTTCATATACAGCCAGTCCAAACTGACTTCCCTCCACAAGTCTATGATCCAGGAGCATTTATTTTTCAAAGATTGGTACATCCATAGTTTTTTTCCTTGTTACAATTCCTTTGATGTGTATGTTCTTGATGGTTGGTTCTACCATAGAATAACTTGAGTTGGAAAATGCATGTGCCTGTCTAATTCACTGCTTGGCCTGCCTTCATTCCAAGGTTAACTTAGAAAAGGGTCCTAGTTACTTGCAATCTGATGGCAAAACCCCCATATGCTTGAGCCTTTCCAGTTTCTCTACCATATTCACAGTGTTCTCTGACATTCAAAGACTACAAAGTAGAGTAGGTTGATTTGATATCTTCTCTGTCAGTAAAATCACTCAATTTTCTATGAAGTTGTGTTCCATCAGGATTACTTCGTACCTGAATTATGTTTTTTTAATGTGAATTCTTTTTCATTTGGTCACTAGAAGAACCATTATCCCTGTCTGGTCTGTAGTAATCACGTATTAGATAACAAACCCCCATTTCTGTTGACTATGAAATGTTTCTTTTCTTTTGAAAATAAAAGGCTTGTTCTCTAATTCAGTTACAATAAGTTGTTTCTCATTACACCTTTTTATCATGAATTCATGTAGTACGATCTGTTAAAAGAATCTTCTTTCATATGTTGTGGTTTAACTCCAGGTAGCAACTAAGCCCCACACAGCTGCTGACTCACTTCCCCCTAGTGGGATGGGGGAGAGAATCAGGAGGACAAAAATATAATAACTTGTATTTTAAGATCAGGACAGCTATTAGGTAAAGCAAAGCTATACCCACAAGCAAAGCAAAACAAAGAATTCAATCACTGCTTCTACGAGAAGGCAGGTGTTCAGCCTTCTATGGGAAAGCTGGGCTCCACCATGTGTAGTGTTTACTTGGGAAGGACAATTCCTAAATATCCAAATGTTCCTTCTTCCTCCTTCTTCCTATCATTTTTTGAGCATGATGTTGTGTGGTATGGGATACCCTGGGGGTCAGTTGAGGTCAGGTGTGTCTCCTCCCAGCTTCTGCTTTGCATCCTCAGCCCTACTTGCTTTTGGGACAGCGTGAGAAACAGAAATGGCTTTGAAGTTGTGCAGATATTACATGTTTTTCAGCAATAGCTGCAACATGGTGTGTTACTAACACTGTTTTTGTCACAAATCCTAGAGATGACACCGGGCGAACTGCTATGGAGAAAATTAACTCTATTGCAGGCAAAACCAGTACACCTACACATGACAAAAGATAACTGATTATTCTCTGTTTAAATTTCTCCTTTTACTTTTTAAGTCTCTAGATTTTTTTCTTTCAGGGAGAGTTTTCCTCTTTGGATCTTGGGACACAGAGGTTTCTGGATTTTAACTATTTTCTACAAACTGATTAGTTGGCTTCTGTGTTGCTTGGTCAACATTGCCTCTGGCTCACTGAGCTCACCCACTTCAGACACTGTAGCTGAATCATTATAAAGAGCATGGGAGCATTGATAAAATAAATTAGGTGAATAAGCTGTTAACTATCTGCTCCACCCTCAAAGAAAAAGAGTAAATCACATTAATAAAATTAACCTTTTGGTGCAAAGGTTTTATTTCACAAGATCCGTAAGATCCTACAACTCAACAAAACAAAATAATATGTTAATTCCTAAAATTTGTTTCTATGCTACCTATTCTGAGCATTGGAAAATTTATATTATTTAAGAAAACAAAAAGAGACCTTCCATCATGATTAATAACTAGATTTTAAACATCTTGTATATAACCTTAACCAACGGACATGTGTAAGAATTTTCCGGACCATGCACTTCAAAAAACAGCCAATATGTGGCCTGCTTGTAGGCACAGACTTCATTTCTACAGCAATTTGAAAAATTACAGGAAGTTTAGTGAAAGAGGAACTGTGTGGGGACTTTTTCTTCCAAGATGTCTAAACAACCCTGTGTGGTAATGCTGTTAGATTTCTCAACAGAAAAACGGCACATCACTCTCTCACAAAATTCAGCACAGAAGTTGAAGGCCTTTGACATGGCCAGAAAAAGGTCAAAAGGAAGATGAACACAGAAGGGAAGAGCTGTGTCCAAAGTTCTGCAGAGCAAAAAATTAAACTTGTTGATTTTGGATTATCTTTTCATATCACTCAAAGAGATACTAGTCATAGAAAACTTTTATGCTCTAGGCTGAAGCTTTACAATGCTTAAACATATTAAATTCGTAGAATAGTTTCTACATATTTTAATTAAATGTTTTACTGACCATACTAAATTTTTGTACAAGTAATAGCATGCAGTGTCAATGCTCCTTTCCATTACTTCAGTCTTTACTTTATACTAAATATCTGTAAAAAAAGTGACCTAGGGGGGAGAAAATTTATTCTGGATTCTAGTGAGACAGTATTTTAGATAATCATGTGAAAACTCTTCAGTGCTTTTCTGTCAGTTTACAGTTACTTTTTTTCTAAATCACTTTTTCATATCTTATCAGATGAATTACCACTATCAACATATTGTATTGCATTTCCTGCTGTTACTGTTTCCTTCACAGTCTTTCTGTTTCTCAGTGCCATGGTCTGCAAGGCACAGCAAGAAATGAAGGAGGTGGAAAACAGCACAGCTTAAAAAGAGTGGAAGTTTCAGCAGTCATTGTCCCTGTATTTGGATCATTGCTTGCCAGAGCTCAGGGGTATTAGTTCTTTGCTGATTGAAACATCAAGCATCTTGCTTCCCTGAAAGTAATGCTAGCAACTGAATAGTTGAGAATTCATTTGTCAAGTTTTACTAGCATGAATAAAATGATGCTAGGTGTAGTCTTCAACTTGCTGCACTGCACAGCAGAATAGTCGTCCCTGTGGCAATGAGCCTAATGTTGTTGTTCCATGACTGCTATATGCAAGTCTTTCATTAAGCACTCAGTCCAGCAGTTGTCTTAATTTCAGTGCTTTCTCTACTATAAGTACTATTACTCCTGCTAATTGATACATTCAAGCATATGCATTAGGTAGCTCTGGAACAAAGACAAAAGGTCAAAAGGCAATAATTAAAAATTAAATTATGCCTCAAAGTGCAATGTTAAGGCCCATTTATTGGCACATCATCACAGATAATCTGTGATTTGCAAATCACATAACCTCAGATATTTGACGACATGGAGTTAAATCTACATGCATTAATGGATGATTTACTTGAGGGGAGCAGAAGTGTATAGCTTTCAAATCATTTCAGCATAAATGGAAGTCAGTAGTTTACATCAAACTGCAATGGTGTTTCAATTCTACTTTGTTTTCTTGCCATTCTTTCTTTTTTTTTTTCCTGTAGATCCAGGAAAAATAATGAAAAACTCCTGTTTCTAACTAAAGGACCACCATAATATAATGCAAAATATTCTGAAATTTTCTTTGTATTATAATCTGACAGGATATGAAACCAGTTATGGACTCACTTTAACTAAAAGACTTGCATTAAACACAGGTGTTTAGTAAAAATGAGGGGAATAACAAATACAGAAAAAAATATTATGGTTCTATTATATCATCTGCTGGAGATCTTAATTTCTATGAGTAGTGTCCAGATGCACAAAAGATTTTGGGACCTTTTTTGTGTCCCTTTCTGCCAAATAAATTAGTTGAATCTTCATTTTGTTAGCAGTACAAGGAAGTTTGGACATCTAATGTGTTTAATAAGGATATGCTGTTTTAGCAAAGACATTTTTTTCCATGAGAACTCACAGATGACTTCTAATTTATGAAGGTGTGGCTCTCATTTCAGACATTTTAGATGATGTCTTTTGTTTCACTGGAATATACAAAATGGCATATCCTCTGTCTTAAAATATAGCTGTAAATTGTAGCTGTTTTCTCTCTTCTTGCCAGTATTAATTAATCTCTACAGTTGAATTTTATCCAATTGTTTCCTGATCAGAATCTATGTTTTGCCTAAAGACCTTGTGAAATAAATTGTGGTTTCTCATCATGATCAGATAATTTCTACAGGGAAGGCAGTAGGTTCTTTGGGCAGGACTTTCAAAAATAGAAAGAGAGAAAGAGAGAAAGAGAGAAAGAGAGAGAGAAAGAGAGAAAGAAAGAGAGAGAAAGAAAGAGAAAGAAGAAAGAAAGAAAGAAAGAGAGAGAGAAAGAAAGAAAGAGAGAAAGAGAGAAAGAAAGAAAGAAAGAAAGAAATAAAGAAAGAAAGAAAGAAAGAAAGAAAGAAAGAAAGAAAGAAAGAAAGAAAGAAAGAAAAAGAAAGCAAGCTCACAATAAATGTTCTATTTGTACAGTTGGGACATCTTCATTATATTTTTATGGAGCACTTTCTAATAAATATATTGATGGATGGGATGCTGAGTTTTGCATATTCTCTCTCATATTCTTTGTCACAAAATTATTTCCACTGTCTTTTTGCTATTTTTTTGAGAAAAAAACCAGCCAATCTCAGATGCCTCTTTTCCCCAAACCAAGCCCACCCCCACCTCTAACCCCCAGATTTTGCATATATTTCTCCAGTTATCATAGAAGGCTCTATCAGTTCTCCATTAAAATTCAATTATAATTTTTAACTTGATCTAAATTTTTAGGTTCTACTATTTAAATTTACTCTACTACTATGCCTCTAATACCAAACTAGATAAGAATTTCCAATATTTATAGAATTCGATCCAATTAATTTAAACTTTTTTCAGTGCTGAATAATTTTTAAAAATGGATTTTATTAATTATTTTTTAGAAATTTATAGGTTTAGGGTGTAATATGTGACCTGCATTTAACTCAATGAGTTCCAACTCTGAGTGTGAACACTAAGCCACTGGGCAATAACATTATTAAAAATATTAAGTATAACTGGAAACCATGAAGATCATTATTTTCTTTCAGACTGATTCTACATGCATTGCTAATATATGTAGTCCTAACACTGCAAAATATTTAAGCTACTTTTGACTTCCAAAACAGTCACAGAAATTTTATTTGAAAATTTAAAGAATATATGGTGTTCAATAGACATAAAACACTGTACACACTATAGAGATTAGGGGTTTATACCTTTTAAAAATATGAACACCATTGGAGAATATATACAGCTAAAACTGCAGTACTATTCTTTTGTAAGTTAATGTCTGTGCCTGCTGTGCTGACATGTGTTCCCATAAAATGTACATAGGTGTAATCAGAATCTGACTGTACAGATTTGGTATAAATTAATACAAAATACAAAGTCAAATACAGGAATGTACTTTTGGACAGAAATTTACCAGTTTAGAATGTGTGAGAGTGTCACAGAAACAGTGATGACAAAAAAAAAAATCAAACTTTTAATACTTTCAGAATAATTAAAAATATCCTAATGCAACATAGTATATTGTTCAGCCAGCAAAAGTTGAATTGAAACATATTTCTAAATGTTGTGTGTGGGTACTTTTGTACAAGGATAAACCTTCTCTTCAATGAATATATCAATTTAAAAAGTAATGTATGTGATGCAGTGAACTCTGCTTTTTCCATTTCATACACAAAACAGGGAGAAAAGTACATTTACAGAATATTTACTGCCTAATTTTTAAGCTCTTTGGAAACAAATTAGGTAGGTCCAAAAGGGATGACTTGGGAACTGCAGATTGTGACCCCGTCACTGGACTTTGTGATGTGGCACAACCACCCACAGTATATAAAACTCCACAGTTTTTTGTTTAGATGTGTTATGATAATTTTAATTGTTTTTATGATGAGAAATATTTTATTTTAGCATACATATTCTAACTTCCACTTTTCAGTGTTACACAAAATATCAGGAGAAGTCAGTAGGTAGGTTACCCACCCAAAAGGCTCATTTAAAAACTAAACTAATCATAACTATATATATATATATATATATATATATACAGTTATGTACATATATAGTTATACTATTTATAGTACATAGTATATAGTTATACTATATACTATATAGTTATATTATGTATATATATATAGTTTAAGTGTCTGAATCATTAAAACATGAATGGTGAAAAAAGGCAGTGAACATCTGGGTATGCTGGTTATGTCTTGGTTTAGCCTTTCTCTAGAATATGCCACTTTGGTGCAGAAATTATAGTCTGATTTGCATTATTATGAGGATTCTTCTGCCTTTCATACAGTCTACACATGGAACTGGCAAGAGGTTCTCATTTTCCTTTTCATAAGATAAAATCTACCCCAATACACCAATGGAATTAGGGAAGTAGGGTGTCCAACTCATAGTTAGTCCTTGTATTGTTTTATTTGGTTGGCTGGTTGTTTTGTTTTATTTTGTTTGTTTGTTTCCTGTGTGTGAAATTCTACTGTTTTGGAAAAAAAGCATAAGCAGCAAGCTGGAATATTATTGATTCGAGACTTGGTAAACATGGATACTATTCTGCACACAGTTATTATTTTTCTTTAGCATTTTTCTTTTCCACAGAAGAAATAGCACATTTCTTGACTGTTCTAATGTTGATCTCTGTATAAATAAATAGTATTTTAAAATGTTTTAAGGACAATTTGCATGCAATAGCAACTTAAAGAGTATTATAGAAGCAGTGCCAAACCCTGCTAAGCATTTCTTTTAGATGTAGTCTCACTGATAATTTTAGACACAGCACATAAAAGTGCTAACTTTTCACTCTGTTATTGGAGTGACATTCTGCTGAAAGATTTCTGTAACAAAACATTAACTTTTAGTGTAATTGCATTAGTCTAAACTAAATTCAGGTAATTAAATAACTGTCCTGAGTGTCAAAAGGAGGGCATACTTAAACAACTGAAGGAGTATGTTTTAGTGATTGGCAGTGATCTGTCAGAAGAGCTCGTATGATTTTTTTCTGATCTATCTTTTAACTCTGTCCTAGGAAAATATGTTATCTTGGAATGATACAAGCATCAGCAGGCATTAAAAGATTATTTTGGTATTTTTGACTTAAAACCAACTTACAACTATTTCAATTTATGCACTCACCTGCTGTTACAGGTCATTAGTCAGCATCATTGTACTTTGGGCTGAATATGAAATTAGAGTTAAATCAGAACAAAGTAAAACATATGGTCTCTGGCAGTCTTGCTATAGTCTTGCTATGATAATTTATCCTTTTTCTTCAATTTCCTGCAATGAAAAAATAGTCATTTTTTCTAACCACTGCATAGGTTGTACAAGGTGAAAATTTTGTTTCTTGACATGTAAGGTAGACTGATCTAGTGATTTAACATGAAACCTTGAAATGCAGAAAATGAGATTTGGTTTTAACACACTCTTAGCCTTATTTAAGGTCTTTATCTGCCAGTTTTTAGAATTAATAAGCAAGTCATCTCTTGCTCCTAGCTGTGAATATTTGTAAAATAGATTTCCTCATTTTACCTTGATGATACAGTGCTTCCTTAGTTTGCTTTCATATAACATTTTGTTGTATTTGGTTATTTCCAGTTTCTGTGATTTTCTTTGTTTCCATTACATTAAAATTACAGATAAAGAAAGGAATTTTTATAAAATTAGTTTTTAGGTTAAGATAATGCAAATTCCTTGAAAAAATTTCAATATTCAGTATTGAGATAAAAAATATGTCAGGTACTGCTTAGGCACACATGTAATATACTTCATCAAAATGAAGTTTAAATTAGGAATACTTTGTTTTTGCTGTCAGGTCTATAAGTTCTTACACAATGCAGACTTGACATCAAGAAGATTAATATCTTTTTGTTATTTTACATTTCCAGCATTGTAAAAACTATGTGTTTTTTTTTTTTTTTTAGAAAATGTGAATAGAGAAATAAAATTAAGTAACATTTAAATAATGCTGTTTGATAATTAAGTGCTTCTAGCCTGCCACAGAGTAATAATTTTCTAAATATTTATTATAGATTTCTTACTCAAGTTGTCTACTAAAATCTAGGATGTCAATGTGTCTGTTATAAATGGTACAGTAATTGTCCCATTTATACTTTGACATGAAGGCTTTTATGGGAAGCTAATACATTCTGTCTCTATGCTGTGTGACAGAAGGCATATAAACACACATTGCCTGTTTATAGTTTATATGGAAACACAGTGCCTAGGTTTTCTTAAAACACTGAACAATGTTTCTTCTACAAGTCATTCAAAAATAACTAGAACACAGTCCAAATTTCATGAAAGTTGTATTTTTACCTGCTACTGATTCTGAGCAAATGGAGCTCTCTAAATAATGCAGATGTTGCACAGAATCAGTATCAGGGTTTTGGCAGCTTTTTTCCTCTTCTTGAGGAATGTGATCTTTAAATGAGCTTCCCATTTGGAAGAAGCTGTAATAGGTGGTTAAATCATGCCTCAGTATTTCATAAGCTCTGGATAAATTTGGTCTACATAATAGCTTGTTTTCAAGAGCAAAATGCTGTATTTTCAGTGGTGTGTTTACTTTCAGTGTTCTGAAAACCATGTGACAGCTCATAAACACATATGCTAGATACTAGTTTCTATGACAGTGTGTCTTTGTGTTCCTGCCCATGGGGAGATAGAAACTAGATGATCTCTAAGGTCCCTTCCAACACAAACCATTCTATGATTATTGCATAGTATTTGACCATGGAATATTTTAAATTTCTTTATATCAGAATTCTTCTTTGTACTAGGATCACTACTTAGTTTTGCCTTCTCCCACCATGGGTTGTTTCTGCCCTGATCCAGTTTGGATTCGAATTGTGATTTTTTTTTTTTTTTTCTAAGCAAACCTCATGGCTGCTTCTAGTTGTCATTCTTTGCTTCATTGTTAGCTGTACCCAGAATTCTCAGGACAAATTGATGACCTGTTTAGGACTTCTGGATGGTCAGATTCTTGGGCCAGGTAAGACGAAGGCTGAAGTGTAGTTTCCTGAAATACAGGACGTGTGGATTATTTTGCTGTGCATATTCATTGAACTACTTGTTAAAATGGAACGGGCAGTGTGTTCAAGTCACAGAAAGCTTATTAATGTCCCTGACGCTGATGATTTCAGGAGATTAACTTTTATAGCATATTTGATTCAAAAGATAAACTTATCAAGATAGGTTCTATGAAGTAGCACTGTGTTTTGGTTAAATATACCGAGTGTAGCTGCTGTGTTGCAATTCAGTTCTTCTGTCTTCTAAGAGTTGACTAACTAGTCCTTAACTCGTTCATTTTCAAGATTACTTGCAAATTCACATTTTTTGTAAACTCTGAAAATCATGTTTATTTGGTTTTGGTTTGTTTTTTTTTTTTTCCTCTTTTTTTTAATTATAGGATGTTGAATTTGGTAGCTTTGATGCCAAAAAAAAGGGGTTTAAGACTGGAAATAAAACAGAATTACTTTTCTTGGCATCTCCTTTATTCTGTAGTGGCAAATAGTCTTAGTGCCTTATAGATAAGGGTTAAAAGTGTCTTAAGGAAACAAGAAAGGTATGTCACTGAAATTACACTTCCTCTCATAGAAACTTCTTTCTCTAAGTTAGACAGATGGGCTCTGCCCACCTTCAACAGAAAGCCATGATTCATTATGAACAGCAAAGCTCATCCTACACAGAACCTCATAAATATATAAAACCACTGTTAAAGACTACATGATTCAGCATTCTTTTAGATGAAAAATAGTCATCGACAATAATAAGCCTGTGGAAGTGAATTATATACTGTGCTCATTATAGAGGATGTATCAAAACCTGCAAATTCAATTTAAAAACCCCATAAATTTAATAAACCTTTCCAGGAATTTCTCTGTGTGCTTGACCAATGATACAAATCGTATGTTTTAAACCGTTTTCATGTGTCTAAACTGATTTGGCTAATCATGCAAGTAAAATAAAGGATGTCTGAAATTATTTTGAGGATTCATATTTACCCCAGGGCCTTGGATAAATAGCTAGTGACTGGTGAAATGGAAATTAGTTCTAGTAAAACAGATATTAGTTCTAGTAAAAAACATATTTCATTTATATACTCTTATAATCCAACAGTTTTAGTATTTTTAAAAAAAATATTATTGGTAAGTTGGGAACAAACAGAAAAATTAGCATAGTTCCTAATTAGTTGTGAATTTGCTGTAGATATACTACTTACCCAAGGATACAGATTTCTACAGAGTGTAGAAAGATCTCCATACTTAAATATTACCAAATTCAGGGTTCAAGCTACTTTTTACCTCTTGCTTCAAACGGAGAAACCTGGAAGCTTAAATTAAAGCCAATTGATTTATCTCCTGTTTGCCTAAATTTCTTTAAGACTGACAGTTATATGAAACAGAGGACATGTAAAAAGAAAACAGAGTGTCTGTTGTCACTCATTACAATGAAATTGAAACGCTGATTTTTAATTAGTGCATTCTGATGTATATAAAACTTATTTTGTCTTGCCAGTCCACCAAGGACAACTGGCTAATTCGTAATCTCTTAGAATGTTTTGGTAATTAACCTGTCATGGTGAGGTCTAGAATTGTGGAGCTGTATTTCAAGATAGGTTCATGACATAATATGTAATTGTATTGTGTATTTACAAAAACAATTTACAGAGCTATTAAACTGGTGAAACTGCATTTAAATATGTGGTTTCTAAACCATGACATTCAATCAAGATTTTAAAAAGAAGCATCAAAATAAGTGCTGGATAAATTAGCACTTAAGATTATATTTGTGCCTCACTGCCCACGTACTATGCTCTTAATTAGGCATTGAACGTGTATTTGGTAAGACAGTAACTGAAATAAACAAGGAAAAAGTTATTTATTCTATTTTACATCCTTGAGATGGCAGTGCAAACAATCAGTGATTCCTTCTCAAGTGGGATAAGATTCAGCTATATGAGGAAATTGCTGCTGTGTCAAGAAACTGGGTCTTTTGAGATTTAGGCATTGTATGAAACAATTAGGTTTTAATTATTTCTTATAATAGTGGTAGAACTATGTGAATAAAGCAATAAAAAAGGGAAAACATTTTCCCTCTTTCTTTTTTCTTGTATTATCTTTCCATGAAAATGAACAATTATGATTCCAGTCAAACCTAACAACATTAATTTCCATTGGATTCTCCTTTTTATGTTATCATTTATCCTTTTTTCTATCTTTTCTCACTTTTGGTCAGTATTTTATTTTAGTCCTGAAGCATGTTACTACAAAACAGCAAGACTCATCTATATCTTTTTTTTTCAGAATCCCATTAAAGAAAGCAGCTGCCAAAAAGATGTCAACTTGGAATACAAACAAAAGCCTAAAATAATGTATTAAAATAACTTATGTTGTAAAATTTTAAAGCTGACATATAGCTTTGTTTTCTTTGAAACACTTCTGATGCAAATTCAGATAAGAGTTGAAATAAGCATATCTGCTAAGGAGAAAAAGTGGCCAGATTGACCTTCCAGTTTTCAGCAGGGTCATTAAGTAGAGATGGAACATCTGGAATACAAAACTAAGGGATGGATAATGTTTGAAAAGTCTGAAGGTACAAGTATGTGTAAGAACTTTTTGGAATTATTTACTGGCATGCATTACAGCTGCTTGGCCCTCAGGTTTTCTACTTAGAAATTATATGAAAGCACATCTGAAATTATAAACATTATATATTATATGTGCATCATTATATAAACATATAATAAATGAACCAGTTTTGCAAAGAGAAAAATGAAGAAATACAATCCCATATTGTTTTATTTCCCTCTGAATCTCTTATTTTCTCACAAATTGCTACAAGTGATCTGCATGGTAGAAATCTGACACTGCAGTAAACTATGGCTTCTTTCTTTGGATACGTACTGAACAGCATGAGCTTTCCCCCCAGATTCTTCATGTGTTTTCTCATAGATATTTGCATGGAATTTCTGATATTATCTGTCTCTCTTATTTATCTATCTCTAAAAGGCTCTGAGAATTGATGGAATTGAAGAGACACGAATCAAATTTAAATACATAATTTAATTAATAGGTGTGGTAAGACTGGATGGGAAAGGGCAAGGAGGACTGAAAGCATGTGCTCTAAATCAGTGCCAGGTTCAGTGTTTCCTGATTAAAATCTTTAATGGGGGAATATCTGGGTTATATTTAAAAATTATGCTGGAAGAGTGGAACAAATTCCTTGAAGAAGATTGAAGTACCAGTCTTGGATTTTCATTACACCTCCATTGCTGTTGTGATGTACTACACAGGAACTGTAGTGGCTTATTGTCAAAACGGAAAACCAACCAACCAACCAACCAACCAACCAAACAAACAAACACACACACAAACACACAAAAAAACCCCCAACCAACCAAACAAAAAACCCCCACAAAAAACCAAACAAAACCAAAACAAAAAACCCACCAAAAAACCAAACTCCAAAACCCAACAAACCAAAACACAAAATAAAACAAATGAACAAAGAAAAGCCAACAAAGAAACAAAAAATCCAAATCAAAACAAACAAACAAAACAGAAAAAAAACCCAACCACCTCCCCCCAAAAGCACCTTGGAGCATGTTATCTTTACTTTAATACACGTATAGAAATTATAGTTTTCTTTGAAATGTAACTCGACTTTCCATATCCCAACCTATCAGTTTCCTTTTACAGTGAATGAGACCAAATTACTTCATTTTGCAGCATAGCTGCTTATGTTTTCTACAGTAGCTTTTAGTATTTCTGACTTCTGATACATCTTACTAAAAGGTAAGAGCAAATTTTTAAAAACTTAAGATTTCTTATGACCCACAACATAAAACTAACAATCTTTCATTTTACCCTAGATTTCTGCTGAATGGTTTCTGAATACATTTTTCATTCTACCTTTAAATTTTGGACAATTACACTGTATGTCATGGGATGCTGAAGGAAAAGTTTTTAAATCATCTTTCATTTTTTATTTGCTCTGTCTATTACTTGTCCTGTGTAAAGAAGTAGAAGAAAGATAGAGAATTTTTATGTCTGGAAACACAGCTTTGAAACATTGATGGCATTGCAGTATATCTAAGCCATTTATAAAGTCTTGCAGACTTTTGAGCCTTTTTTCTTCTTTCTTTATTACTTCTTTTTCCCCTGAAGGTGTAACATTTGAAATATTGATCCAAATTTTGGGAAAAGAAGAACATCATTGTTTCATTCTTCTTTGCAAAACCTAGTAGATGCCAAGATTAATAGGTACTGATTTGTCATCTCCATTGAACACCAAGAGTTTAAGAAAAGTTGTCTTGTAATTTTCTGCTAAAATTCTCTATTGAACTGAGAGGAAATACCATGAGACTATGCTATTGAAAATATCAATGATACATAAAAACAAGTATGAATTTCAAGAAAAATATATAATGGTTTCTGGTAGTAGCAATCATCTCCATCACAGAAAACATCAAAACCCCATTGTGCCCCAGAGAAAAAAATGCTTTAAATGGTCTTTAAACATTGCTTTTATTAATAAATATTGCTATCAATATTATATCTATTGTATTGTACATATCAGTGTACTTTTTATGTGATTTCTTTTGGGATCTACTGATTTTTACTGATATTTAGAGTATTAACATTCGCAGGCAACTCATGAAGTTGTCACATTTGTAGAGATGTAAGATATGAAAATGCAGATTTGAAAATGTGTACTATGCTTTGCAAGAATCTTTGAAATTCTGTTCTGTGTTAATTTTATTGGACTATTTATTATTAATTTTTCTTGCTCCACACAGTTTATGATTTTTAAAAACACCATTTAAGGAAACTAGTGAAAAGAAATAAGGATTTTTTGAGCTCAAAATTATATACTGGTATTACCTTTTTTTTGAGGTACTTACAGATTTTTTTCTTGGATTTGAAGAGAAATCACATGAGTGACGCTCTCCACAAGGATATAAAGAAATGTCTCTTTGGGCGTCTGCATGATTTAGTCTCTGAGTAGAACTAAAAAGACAGAATAAAACTGAAAATTGCAACTAAGAGTTTTTTTCAGGTCTGGGACTCAACCTAAGGAGAGTTTGTAATTTTTACAAAAGAATTATGAGCTCTTTCCTTGTGTTTTAAGAATAATACAAATAACTGTAGAAACTAAAATTATAGTGCAGTTGATCTTACCTCATTAATTTCACTGCTATTTTCTTTGTCCAGTTTCCTACAGTACTAACTAGTAGAAAAGATGAGAAGATTTTTTCCTTAAACTTTGTTCATTTCAAAGTTGTGATAGAAATTGAACACCACAATAAGTAAAATTATCCTGGATATGAACTCAGGTAAACTGGAACTTGTGTTGTAATTTTGAAGAAGGTTTGAATAGGGCAGTATGAGCTCTTTAACATTATTGTACATAATATGACCTGGTCAGCAGAGAAGAGATATTTAAAATCTCTCACAGTTTTATTTGTGAAAACACAACTGGTTTTTGAGGCAGGAGCAAGAAGCACAACTGATTAATGTTCCATTTGCTCTTTCTTTGGATTCCTGCCCCCAGGATCCAATCTAAGGGGGAAAAAA
>VXAX01001647.1:236888-250914 GCA_013399835.1 Leptocoma aspasia | reverse complement strand
AAAAAAAAAAAGGAAGAAAAGGTTTGGTATTTCAAGTGTTTTGGGTTTTATCTGGCTAGTTTTCATTCCTATAAGGCAAGAGTGATTTTTTTTTTTCTTTAGACCTTTCACTTGCTTATTCCTTAAAATTATTTTACTTTATTCTCTGGACTTTGTTGGTCCTCTTCTCTGTACAAAGTATGCCCTTTCATTTCTTACACCAGGTAGCATACAACTTTGACTGGACTTAGTATTGCATTTTCACTAGGTTTGTCCAGCTTAGCCATGAAGGAATTATGTATGGTGAAAAAGGAAGAATTCAATAATTTAATAGAAAAACCAAAGAGGAATTTAATTTTTTTTTTTCTGTAGATAATACTGCACATAAGAAGTCTTTGAAAAATCATCAAAGGATCAACATGACAATTTGGGTATTTGACCTAGATATAAGAATGGCCTTGGTGCCGTATGTTAAGTGTAAATAGCTATTCCCATTTAAATTTGAGGCAACACTATCACAGCCTTTCTCAAGTGTAGTTTTTTAACATTATCATGATCTGAAATTTGTACTTTCTGAATCTGTAGATGACAAGAAGATGGGAAATACTGCAGGTGTTCTGGGACTAGATTTCCACCTGTTTCCAAGAAATTGCTACAAAAGGGTAATTTTGACAGAGATGACTGCAGTGTACTACACTTAGTCAAGAAGAACCAACTGTACAAACACAAATAATGGCCAATTCTTTAGAAAAGGGCAATAGAGGATCATAAACTTGAACAAGATTAAAAAAAAAAAATTCTTATTCTGATCAATAAACAGAAAAATAACCCACTAGTTACATAAGTAATCTTTCTTTCCTCAACATACATAATGGTTTTGGGATGTGAAGTGCTGGTTTTGGGACATACACATTAAGGAACCAATCTCTCTCATAGGGAAGAGAAAGGGACAGAAACCTTTTAAGGAGAAACCTCCTTAAAAGGTTTCTTCCAGTCTAATTTTTTTTTTTTTTTCTAATCATATCATCTTTAGAAACACGGTTTCTGTAATCTTGGAACCTGTTCTACCAGGATCCTTTCACTGAGTTTTTTTTCCTTGCTTCATCGTTCTCTAATGTTAAAAATCTTCTTTTTCCCTAATGTTATGCTTGTGCTAAAGTTTTTTTAAAGACTGCATTCCCACTGGAGGTGTTAAGTGCATTTGGTTGCATGACTGAGATGGTATTGCGAGTCCCACACAGAATGGTATAAAAGTTCATAAAAAAAAAAAAGAAAGTAGCACTTCATAATATTGAGAGCTCTTTTGTTCAAATATACTATGAATGGCTCTACCCTAATTCTATAAGGGACATCCTGACATAGAGAACAATGGGTCACAGTTAGGAAGAATGAGATGAGGAGCCTTGCAGATGGTGGAGGATTTGCTTTGTGGATAGAGATGTAATTAAGTTCTCTTCTACTACAGAGTAAAAACCAAACATGTTCCTGAAGAGAAAATAGATCTTATGATGAGCAAAGCATAAACTTGCAGAATTATAGACAATTTTTATTTTCCTTATGATTTCTTCTAACATTTTTTTGCAGAAGCAAAATTATATGTTAGGGCTTTTTTAAGAGGAAGATTCATCAGTAAAAATGGTCATTGGATCTCAAGACAAAGAAAATAGACTGTCTGGAATTCAGATTGTTTTTCAAGGTTATCATGGTGTTCAAAGCCCTTATCTAAAGATGAAAGCCTAGAGTAAAGTAAGGGACTTCACAATTTTAAAAGGAGGTTTTTAGTCTTATTAAGATCAGGGGAGTGCTATATATGCAGAACAAAGGCAGCTAGTCCACAGCTGTGTGACTTTTAAGGTATGCATGTATTTAGATGAAGTACTGGTGTTTTTATATGAGTGGTAGTGGTAATTTGTCACTTAAATACTGAGATGGGAAATACTAGAGCAAAAGCCAATTCCAGTTACTGTAATCATACCTTCCTTTGGGCTCTTAATTTACACAACTGATAAGAACCTTTCAAAAGAAGTTTCAGATCATTTACACTGCTGTGAGGTTCCACACCTTCCTATTCTCTGTTGAGACAAATGCCGTACGCGTTCTGTCATGATACCTTTTTTGTTGTAAACACTTGTGGGCATACACTCAAATTCTTTCAAATCCTTGGCTAAAACTATTTTTTGACATATACTCATGGAAAAAAGTAATCTGACAGGACCCAAAGCTGAAGTTATCTTGGCTGACATTGTGTCTTGGTTTGACAAGACAGGAGTCTGTTAAGGAAGGCAAAAGCCTTCAGTGAACTGGAAAAGGTAAACCCCCTCCCTCCGAATTACCACAATTTTGAAATTAAAAGGCTCTCAGGCAAAGATATGGGAATAGGAATAACAGTTCTTTACTAGGAGAAATATATATATAAATGCAATTAGTACAAACAAAAACCACTGATAGAGTCAGGAACCTGGCCCCCATGAGGAGTCAGGGTGTTGATAACAGTCCAGTTAAAATGGTAGCTGCAGTCTTCCTGGAGGAGCAGATGAAGTCTTGTTGAAGAGGTAATCCTGTAGAAAAGGTGTAGGTTCCGTCTGGTGAAATGTCCAGCGCTGGCAGAGATGGGCCTGGTCTTCCTCTGGAAATCCAGTGGAGAACAGGTGGCTCCTCTTGGAGAAGAGGCTGTCTGATGTCTCAGAAAATGCTGATTTTGTGCTGGTAGGGGTGCTTGGCTCCTCCCTCTGGGCGGAGCATCTCACAATGGAATGATGTAATCTCATTAGTCATGCAGTGAGTCATTCAATGGCCCATTAACAGGAGATACCTCCCCGGAGGGAGACATTGTTCTTGGAAGAGATAAGGAAAACTGTCCAACTGACAGAAGATATCTGTCCCACCTTTAACAGATGGCAAATAGAATATGTGCCTATTTTGAGAGCCAGGACACATTGTTTTTCATTGCAATTGTCAGTTGTAGCTGTTAACCTTTCTCATAGAGAATCCTGTATCCAGAGGGTAAGAAAAAGAATGTATTTTTTTCAAAATCTTTAAAGATATCTTTAGACCCCTATTTCGTTGTCAACTTTGATAGGTAATACTGATTCCTTCCCATATCCACTTTCATATCTAAATTTATATTTCAGCCTTGTGTTGTTGCTTTCATGTTATTATTGCTTTAATTACACAGGGTCTTACTTTATATTACCTCATGAATTATTATTTAGTTTATCCTAATATTTTTGTTTCTATTTTTTTCTCCCTCTGTGGTACTGAAGTATGAATTGCTGCATCTTGCTGCCTCTTTCTTTCTTGCCTCTACAATAATAAAGAAAATAATTGCCTAGAGCCTTTCTATACAATGTAGTTGTACTAGGGAGCTCTTTGTTTTCATTTGAAGAGTACTTTATTTTTAAATAGCTTGCAGATTCACTCCAGTTGTTGAAGCCTGTTCAATCAATGCTCAAAATAGTTAAAAAAGTAAATCTATAAATGGGATGTAACTGTCACAATCTACCAGGCTATCAGAAAAACATTATGCTTAATAGATGTGTTGCACTATATAGATGTGGTTTGTCTAAACGAGTTTTTCTTGTGGATTACATCTACTTTTTTTTTAAACATCAAGAATGCCTCTGCAACATATTTATAGTTAAACTGTAAATGCTACCTGTTGCCAGTTTAAATACCAGGCTCACCTAAAAACAAATAATATGTTTGTTGTTATTGTTATTTAAAAAAAAAAGGAAGGCAATATTTCCACTGAAAAATGAAAGGACTTCTTTAGAAGACTTTTTTAATGACTGGATATCTGCATATCTAAAATTACTTTTGATATCCTTTATCTACACTGTCCTCTATCTTCTTCTAGTGTAGAAGTGCTGTATGGGTTAGGCTAAATTCAGTAATTTTTTTTTTTTTATTAAGAAGGATTCAGCTTTTGAAATTGATGCCACAGAAAGGAAAATATGCAACTATCCTTGAATAACTTTCATTTAAAAATTGAAATTGCACCCCAAGATCTAACATAAAATAAAGGAACACCTGAAGAGTTTAGCTGTCTATCTAATGCTAACAGCCCAAATTTTTCTAAGGAACATAGAAAGCAGGCAGAAATTACTTAAACTCACTTACAAGGACTTTGAAATGTTCATATTCAATAACAATTATTTGCCTCTGGAAATGTATATGAAAACTTCTCAAGATCAACATGTCAAGTTTGCTGGAGCTCTGACAGGAAATAGGTTGTTAAAATATTTTCATAGAATTTTGAAATTAGTAAGCATAACAAGGAAAACAGTTTCATTCTGTGTATTAGATGTACACCAAAATATACTGCTAGAAAGGTGTAATGAATTGTAAGTCAAAGCTGTAAAACAGTGTTGGTGTTTGATAGGCATCATGTTGTCTCTTTTAAAGGCATCGGGGGTCACAGTGCACATCCCCTGTGGATTTCAATTAGTGCAGCTTTCATGGGAATAGTTAAGTGTAAAGCTTGAGTTTGAGCTGGAAAAAATCTCTACTGCCTCTTCAGCTGTTGCTGTTTTGGAGCCTTTCTGCACTTGCATGCTCTAGGGTGTCAGACATTATCCATTCTCAGTGGACCATTTTTAGTTTTTATCTCCAGTTTTCCTTTGAGACCTCTGGATGTTCTGGATAGTGTCTTTTTCTCTGAAGTAAATTTAACTTTCTGATCTTGGAGGCAGTCTGGCCATTCACCACAATAAGTATTACTGCACCATCTTGGATGTGCAAAAATTCCCTCTTTAATCAAGTAGTTTCCTGTGCTTTTCTCTTCATTTGTTTATTCATTTTCCAGCCATGTGTACAACTGTCCTCCTGCATCTCAGTGATTGTGGATGTGGTTGGGTGACATACCTCAGCAATTTAAAAAAAAGCCTTACTTTTGAGTATCAGAGTGAGCTGAGTGAGGGCAGTGAATTAGACAAGGATTGACCTTGTTCTTTCTGTAGTCAAGATGGGCAGCATTCTGGCAAGTTAGCTTTGGAAAATTGTTTGCCCTGGGTTCTAATGTAAAGTAGTAAAGCAGAATACTACCAGGATGTAAAGGACAAGAAGAAATTATAAAGATACCTGGTTGAGCAATTATAGCTGGTGTTTGTTTTCTCTTATCACTTAAGGCAAATGCTTAAGCATGCTTGTTGCAGTGTGTCTCTTAAGACCAATCTCATATTTTGTTTTGATAGTCACACTAAAATCTAAATGAAACAGACATGTACAGTACATTACCTGTTCTGAAGGTAAAACAGCACGTGATGGTTTTAGCACTGGTAATAAGGAAGATTTTTTGTTGTTGTTTAAAGAGAATATACTGCTACACTCCTCTATGTACATTTTACATTGTGAAATTACTTCACTCCTGGTAATCTGTACATTTGAAAGTTATTGATGGACATTAAAAAAAAATTCTGGTTCATTAAACTTTATTGTTAATTTTCAACTGTACAGGCCACATTTTACCCAGGGTGTATATTGCTCTTAACTTACTGTTACCAAGGGAATGGTAAAATGTGTGTAGGTGTTAGACACCTTCTGCAGTAAAGCACAATGTTACAGTAGTAACTTATATCCTCCCTAGAATTATAATCAGTGCCATTATGAGTGCAAAAACCCTAAAATTTATGTAGCTGTGTTGTACATCATGGATGTCAGTGTTGAAATGTCTGTTCTGGGCTTTGTAAGCAGTCATTTAAACTTGTGACGTATTAAGTTTAACATTCATTTCAAAACACAGCCACATTATGTATATAACAGACTTCTGATTCTCAGATTTATAAAAAAAAAAAAAAAGAGTGGGAGTGTTGCTGAGAGATTCAACATTAGATGAGCACTGTTCGTTGTTTGTTAAAATGCTAGTCTTCCCAACCTCTGTAGCTTTTTTACAGTTTAAAGGAGTATTTGAAGAGTTGAGCATTATTCTTCAGTGAATTCTGGAGACAGGGAACCCTGGAATCCTCCTTTGTGTTTAGAACCACCATTTAATGCGTGAGGGAATTGGGCTTCTTTTCGGATGGGACACTTCCAAAAGTAGCTGCAGCTTATCCTGAGTTGTATTTCCCTCTTACGAGAAGACTCTACCCTCTTTCCTCTCAAAGGGGTTTCCTGCATCTGAACAAGGCACAGAATTAATTTCTGATTACTGCACTACAACACCTAAAATTGTCATTTTGATCAGAGTCAGCTGACTCAACTTGATTTTGCTAATAGCACATGTTAAGGCTACATATGCCATACTTAAGCTTTAAAAATCTTGTCGCCATGACAGTAGCAAGGAAGGACCAGTTAGCCAGGACTGTCCAATCACCTCACTAGGGAGCAGGACCATGGCCAGGCAGCTCCAGCCCTGGGCAGTGTGTATTTTCTTGGGGATGGCAACAAGTGCCCAACTCCTGACAGCAAGTCATAATCTCAGACTCCTTTCACTAGTTTCCTTATCCCTCCCAAAAGGAAATAAAAGATATATCTAAAACGCATATATATCTAAAATAAGATATATCTCTAAAATGCATGAGAGATTTTGAATCTCAGTAAAATATTTTAGACTATGGTAACAAAGGAACCACCTCCTCTGAGCTCTCTTATCCATGTTTTGACAGATGACGAAGCATTTGAACAAGAAGAAAGTTGTGAAATCCTAATATGTATTTCTTTAGTCTGATTTACATGCTGCCCTGTCAGTAAGCCTGTGATTGCTGAATCACATTTCTAAATGGGAGACATGATTTCTGGGAGTGTTACTAACAGGGTCCCAAGGTACAAGAGAAAACTTATATGTGTATGTGTATAAGATAAATCATGCACACATGTTGTGTGTGCATGATAAATCATGCACATAGTTGTGCCTAACTTGGCATAGTTTATTATTTGAGAAGTTGTGATATTCAGTTGACTCTATACATATAGGAAAAACTGTCTGAGAATTTGTGAATTCCGTATTTTTAACCAAGCTAACATGTAGCCTCTACCTACTCTGGACATGATCACAAGTCCTTTCTTTGCTTTGGGAATCCAGCCAATAATTGGAATATAAAGTTGTAGTTTAGTAGGATTTTCCTGCTATTATCAGATTCTAGGTACTAACTTTTTAAAGTAACATTCAGCATTAATTTCTGTCTGAATTATGTACACACACAAACTAGTAACATAGTACATTATAATGATGAAAAGATTTTTTATTTCCTCATAAATTAGGATAATATTTTTAATGACAATATTTACATAGCTATCAGGGAGTAAACTGTATGTTTTGAAGTTTGAATCAGTTTGAAACAAAGGATTACACAAAGCTTTTAGGGTCTGTGCATTATAATCTTCAGGACTCATGTTGAGATCTGTTACTTGGTTACACCAAGGAATAAAGCTTAAAGAGCAAAAGGTCTTATAAGGTACTTTGACATAACAAAACCATTATCTGACAAGCATAAAGTGGAGAAGGATTTATCAACATATGAATGTCACTTGTTGTTTAATTCATTTGACTAATTTAAAATCTGATTAAATATCCAGCAATATTACAACTTCATAAAGAGATAAATAATTCAGAAATACTATAAAATTGCTATTTTTTTACATAAGTAAAACCTTTTCTGACGTTCTTCAACAGCCTGTATACAATAAATTGAAGTATAATTGTTTAATTAAATTCTTATTCCTGCTTTCTGGTAGTGTTATGAAAACATACATGCATGGGCTACTAAATAAATAATATGTTTCAATTTTTGTCTCTTTGAAACTGAATTGCAGGCAGGAAGTCCTTACATTTATACTTGCAATTTGGAATGTATTCCAGAATGTATGTGCTTTCTCTCTTCTCTTTCCTTCTTCCCCTGCAATATATAGCTTGTGTGGCTTTGATAACAGGACTAATTTCACCTCAGATACTAGTGGGCATGGGACTGCAGAAACAAAACAGTATTGTAGGAGTATAAGTGGGAGTTGCCATGCATCAGGGAAGCAGCATACACGTAAAGCCAAGAGAATTTTGGAATGGTTTCTAGAGCAGTGTCTCCAAAACCGCTGACTCCTGAACTGCTATCTTTTTCTCAGTTCTGCCTCTTGCATGTATGAGAGTCTTCACGTACACAACACAATAATACTTGAAATATAGGTGTTGTGTGTCTGCATATGGATGGACTCAAAATTTTTGGTCAGAACCTTAAAAAGATAACTATATTTTTTTCCTTGATGATACTACCATTTCTTTAATTGCTTTTTAGGTAATAACAACAATGGCAGGTGAAAGCATTGCGGCTTCCGCCCATGCAATTTTAGTGATGAAAATGTTATAATGCTCACTTCTGCAAAATTTGTAATGACAATTCTGGTCCTTAAAAGGGGAAAGTTGTTTAGCTCTTATGGTAAATATGTCATATACAACTGGCTGGCTTCTTCTGTACTCAATAGAAAATTATGGTATGACAGTGTTAAATTTATCTGGATGGGTTACTGTGTAATGGTGTGGTTCACTGACCTAAGCTGGCCATTAGACACCCACTCAGCAGAGGCAAGGTGAGAAAACAAATTTAAAAACTTATAGGGTAAAATAAGTACAGGGAGATCCCTAAATTACTACCCTCATGGACAAAGCAGACTCAATTTAGGCAAAATTAATGTAATTTACCCCCAGTTAAAATATGTTTGAATATTCAGATGCAAAGGCAAAATTTAAAACCCACCTCCTCCCACTTCTCCACTCCTTTTACCCAGGATCCCCGAAGCAATATCCTGAGCAGCAGAGGGGGATAGGTGATCAGTGCTGTGGTCAGTATGTAACAGATCCTCCCTGCTGCTCCCTCCTTCTCACCCTGTTACCCTGCTCCAGTGTGAGGTTCCTCCCATGGATTGATGTCCTTCAGGAAATAGCCACCTGCATCCATGTTCTTCACCAGGCTCTTGTAGGGGCTGCAGGCAATTTCCACTCTGGTAGCCTAGAGAGACAGAGGAGGAAGGACCATGGTTAGAGGGGCCACACAAAAATGGGGAAATACAGCACTTTCGTAAACTATTAAATATACAAGTGATATTTAGGCACTGAAACCAAATACATTTTAATAGACACTTAGTCTTTAATAACTGGAGAAATTGAAGTTTATTGATATTTCTTTTGCCAATCCAGATGGCGAATGAAAGGTTTCAAAACATTTTGCTTTTATTAATCTTTTATTATTTTAATACTGCTCAGATAAAAAAAGAGAGGGAATTACTTACTGTTGAAGAAAATCAATGACTTAATGTTGAGCTTGAAATGTGGAATTACATTCTCAGATGTAGTAAATTCACATTCATCTGCTGCGAAGAGTTTTGTAGTTGATTCCTCTACTTGAGCTGATGCTTTTGCATCCAGAGTGACACTATGGAATTAACTGACGTTGTACCAGTGAAAAGGTAAAAAGTTTTTGTAAAACTCAGTAGAGTAAATAACCTTCTTATCTTCTACTGTGGTTGATAAATTCAACATCTTCTCTGATTTCTCAGCTCCCTAATTCTTTTCTCTGGAAATTCAGCACTCTTCCTGACTCTGTTTTGAGACCCCTGAACATTCCTGCTTCTTTGTTTCACGGAACATGTTGAATTGTGATCATATTTAACTTTATGCTTGTATAAAATGCATAGTCTTGCTTCAACTTAAAAAGCAGTGATGTATATGCAACTTTAGAAACTTTTACTTCATTAACCCTGACATGTGCACAGTTGAGAGGAATTATTTTAAAAGTAACAGATAGAAAATATAGTGAAATTTAAATTTTGATCTACTTTTTTACTTCCTTGTCTTTTTTTTCCCCTACTTTACAAAAAAACAGATAAATTGCACTAATCTGGGAGACGAACCAGTTGATCCTTGGCAAATATTGCTGA
The DNA here is from genome assembly GCA_013399835.1 of Leptocoma aspasia. Taxonomy (NCBI): domain Eukaryota; kingdom Metazoa; phylum Chordata; class Aves; order Passeriformes; family Nectariniidae; genus Leptocoma; species Leptocoma aspasia. Next base: position 241,074 of record VXAX01001647.1, on the reverse strand, counting down.
CATTATGTTACCAAAATTCCCCTAGGACATGCAAAATTTTTTTCTAATCATCACTTGTAATGATCATAACTTTAGTTTAAACACGATGCTGTCTGCCAAAATATCCTTGAGATAATTACTTTTATTTTGCTCTTTTGTCATCGTTTTCTTTTGATTTTCCTGAGTAAATGTCACCTTTCAACTTACTGCTGGGAATATAAGATTTAATTTTATTTTGAATTTGATATCGACACTGTCTCCAATAGCTGCTAATGGCCAGGCTTTTCAGAGGGAAAAATTGTGGAGGCTTTGTTAGGATATATGTTTTATCTTTTTAGAATCATAGAATTGCCTTCAGACATTTAAGATGAATTTTGATAATAGTGCAAATAGAACGCTGTGTAAGTAGTAATATCATATCAGTAGTAATATTATCTCCATTAGTAAATGGAGATGCTTGAAAAGTTCTGATTAATTTTTGGCTTATGGTGAAAATATTAACTTTTCATTTACTGCTAAAATCATCCTCAAAGCCCTCCTAAAATGACAATCAAAACCATCATATACATTTAAAGTCTTGGAACGAAAATGGTCATGTGGAAACTGGGAGTTTAAACATTGGGAATATAGTAACCAAATATTAAGGCAAAAGTAAAAATTAAGATTTGAAAATACCATTAGATATTTCCCTGTATATTGTGATCCATGTATTCATTTCCTTAAATGAGTGAGGTTCTGCACATTAATAAATTGGAAAGTCAGTTCTAGGATATATACACTGCTGACTGAAATAATCAAAGAAATTTAACTGTATAACATTCATAAAGAAAGAGATTTTATTCAAGAGAAAATGTGATTTCTAATCTGTAGTGTCCATTTGCATTGGAGTGCTTTTCTTAAGCTCCTGCTGTAAGCTATATGTTAGAAAATAGTTTAATTTGCTAAGGCTGACTGAATCTTGCTCACAGAGATTGTGGTTGGTCCGTCACTGCAGTTTGTAAAAACAGGCTGAACAAATACCTTGTGATAGATTCTGAATTACGTACATAGCTTATTTTCCCCTGAGGTAAAGGTGAGGTGTCTTGCTGAGGTACATTCTGAGCTTCTGTGGTTATATTATGTTCATGAGCTACTTACAAATCACAACAACAACAACAACAACAACAACAAAAGCAGTGTGCGTGGGAGAATAGGGAGTATGAAATATCTGAATTATTGTACTGTGAAACAATGAATGTGGCATATCTGTCTTCCAATTATACTGCTTGTGTCAACACTTCCTTTCCTTTCCATGGCAAAGCAAATAGAACCTGTGCTTATCTTGCTTTTGTTGTTTTTTTTTTTCTTACACCTGTATGATTAAAATATGTATGCACTGTGTTTTCTAATTCAATATAACAATTAAGAAACAAAGGAAAAAGAGTTTCCAGTGATTTCAAATAATTCCCAAGTTAAAAATTCTGGTTAAGGTGTTGCTCAACTAAAGCTCTAACTAAAGGAAAACGTGGAAGTATCTGTTTAAAGGATTGTCTCAGAGGTGTCAAAAGAGCATAATGTGCTGCCTTGTAGCAGCTGAATATTTGTGTGCACAGAACAGGGCAACCAGAAGCAGGCAGAGCACTAGTGCTGCATCACTGTTTTCTGCACACTTTGCAGCTGACATTGCAAATCATACAGCAAAAGAATATAATTTTTTCTATTAGAGAAAAACTAATTTTCAGGCACAAATCAGTGAATGTATTTGAAGACATGTGCAGCACTACCAATTTAATTTTATGTGATGGTTTTTCATAGATACATCCTGTCCAGAAAAATCTTAGTTTCTTTCTGGTGTTAGTATTTTCTAGTGTGAAGTGGACATCTCCTGTCATTCAGTGAATAATTGAGTGATTATGCAAAGAAAAGACATTGACTGTAAAAGATCAAGGGTGGCTTTTTGCGTAATGAATAATTTGTTCTTAGTAGTGAAGGACACAATGTATTTTGTGTTTGGTACAAAAGCACATTAAAGTCCTGTCTTTACTGGACAGAATTGCACAGCATGGAATGAAAAATAAAGATGAAAGAAAAAATGTAGCAATATATGGGGTATGACTGGGATAGTCATATTAGCCCTCACATACATATGTTTTCTGCAGATGTATTTGTGAATGAAAGGGAAGTTGAAGACACATAAAGCAGTTCTGCTATTTCCTTTCCTTCCTACCATGACTATTGATTGCTTCAAGTTCCCTGGCCCTAAATAAGTAAAGCATACTCTGAAGTTTGAACTTAGGAGTAAGCTTCTCTTTTTTTAAGTGATCCACTTCTGGAACAGAAGCACAGATATAAAATAATTTTGCAGCACACCTTATTAACACTCTTACACCTGTGAAAAGACTCTCATAAATGCTGCACAGAATTGGAAGCAGAGGCACAAGAAAGGGAAGGACTAACCATTTCTTGTGTACTAAACCCTGATGATATGCTGCTAATAATTTTGCAGTGTTTAGTTTAACTTTGCTGGTAGAATTTAGATATTCATAGCTGTATAATGATTTTCCTAATAAATATTGAATTCTTAACTTTAAATATCAACTCTCAATAATTCTGTGTTGCAATTCAGAGTTCTGAGTGACTTAAATTTGCTCTTTATTTCTGTCTATGCACAAGAGGAGCCATTTATTAGAGAACTTCTCTTTTTTGATGGCATTCAGTTTCTATTTCTCAAATTATTTTGTCAATTTTGAGTATTTTTAAATATGATTAAATATACTAACTAAAATAAAAATTCAGAAATATTTATTGCATGAAGATATGAGAAGAAAACCATATTTAGTCTTCTTTGAACAGTTTCTACAGAAGAATTTCCAGAACTTTACTCCTCTTTTAGCATAAATCTATACAATGTTTTCTTTACATTGCATAGATTTAATACCCAGGACATATGTTTAAAGGAGATAAGGGGAAATATTTTTTGTAAATTCTATTGTAATGCCAGCCTATTCTGTCTGTGGTGAATAAAGTTTCATGGTATAAGATGCCTATCTGTTAAAGGAAAAAGCAGTAGTTTTCCATCTCTAGAGTTCCCTCTTCTTGGGAAGCAGCATGAGCTTAGTAACAGAACAAGCATCCACACTTTTGACGTGTTTATGCAGGTGTACTGTCTCCAAATTATGAGTTTTAAACAAAGGTAGCAACTTCTTTCATACAGTCTCGTGTTATTCAGCAGGTCAAGGACTGCTGTTTATTGTTAAGGTCTCCCTTTTATAGATATGAAAGAGGCTGTATTCCAGTGCACACCTGGTGTTCAGTACATTCTTGGCATATGTTGACATATGTAGCAGCTAATGAACTAATTATACAAATGTCTTTAATGTTTTATGAAACTGTTTTACATGAAACTCACAGTTCACAATACATTTTAAAGAGAGGATAGAGTGGTTTTGATGATAGAAATGATATTTAGACACCTACGTGGTTTAATACAGAAAGTGTACATTTGCATTTGTACATCTGATTGTATGTCATTCCCCTCTGTAATGTGTTACTGCTGAATACATAGTCTTTGTTAATGCTTACACAGTGGTATTATGGAATCACAGAAAGGCCAATGTTAGTGACTCCTATGAAAGTCAGCTGTTCCAAGTTCCTGGATCAGAGCATGCTAAACTAGAGAAGTTGTCCAGGCTCTGTCCAGTTCAATATTCACTGCCTCCAAGGGTGGGGAGTCCACAGACTCTGAGCAACCCGTTCGGTGTTCATCCACTCTCATACTGAAAAAGTATTTTACTTCTATTTGTATTGAATTTTTGCATTTCAGTCTGTACCTGTCTGTCTGTTTCTGTCTGTGCCTGTGTCTTCTGTTCTGTCACTGGATTTGCTAGCTGTCTGTGTATCTTAGCTCTCTTCTTGATCCCTTCCCATCAAGTGTTTTTTCTGTGCAGCTGAGATTGCTGTCTGAGAGTTCTCCAATATGAACAGTCACAGTTCTCTTAGTCTCTCCTCCTTGCTCTTTATCGTCCTTGTGACTCTTCACTGCACTCATTTCATCATGTCCATCTGTCTTCTGGAGATAAGAGTCCAGGACTGGACCCAACACTCCAGGAATACCTCACAGAGATGGTTAGAGGGGAAGGATCTGTCGTGGTTTGAAAAGTGTTAGAATAGGAAGTGAGGAGTTTTTTGGACACGCCTCTGCAAAAACACCCTGTTAAAACTGGGCACA
>VXAX01001647.1:43212-236494 GCA_013399835.1 Leptocoma aspasia | reverse complement strand
CTTCTTTGCAAAGTTTCCCCCGGGCGGGTTGCACGTGAAGTCAATAGAAACCCACAAAGAACTCTGTTGTGTTTCTTCTTGTAGAGAGGTTTTTTTCCCTCATGACAAAATCAGAAGAGACTTCTCTTCCCAAGGAAGATGAGAACAGACTATTTATAAGTGTTAAACTGACTGAAATGTCTTGGTTTTGTTCTTTTGCATTGATAGTAGAAAAGCAAATAGTTTAGTGGGAGGGAGAGGTGTCATGAGGAGTTTTGTTTTAGTTTGTTTTTTTATTTTCTTTTCTTTTTAGTTATTCTTAATAAACTTCTTTCTTTATGCATTCTTAAAGTTTGAGCCTGTTTGCCTTCTCTTAATGCTATCTCACAGCATGAAAATGAGTGAACTGGCAAATTGCCAGTCACTGAACCCACCACACTCAGTAGTACATTAGCCAGGAAACATTCTAAATTGGAAAATTCTAGATTGGCGAACTCAAACCACTACAGGATCACATCCTTCTGTCTGCTGACAGCACTTCAACTGGAGCACAGGAGACTCTCTGAAGGTACACTGCTGGTTAATGTTCATCTTTTGGTCCAGCAGGGCCCACAGATCCTTCTCGGTAGACCTGCTTTCCAGACAGCTACATCAACAATTTCTTCTCCCCCAGGCAGAGGTCTTTGCACTTCCCACCCTTAATGTCATAACCCATTTCACTTTCCCGCTGATGCTCACCTGAAGTGAGGTGCAACCATCTGACCTATCAATCACTCCTGCCTGTTTTCTATTTCTCAGCAGATATGCTGAGAGTGCCCTTTGCCCATCATCCAGGCAGCTAATGAAAATGTTGAGCGGTATTGTCCTCAGCATACACTCCTGGAGGTCAGCAGTAGAAGAATGACCTACAGCTTGACTTTCTGCAACTGATTGCCTGTGGTTTTTTTTTTAATTACACTCCAAAATTTCTTCATTTATACCTTGATTTCACCCAAGAAATACAGCTGTATTTGGGATAACGCTGCTATTGGGAGTTGACAAAATTGCTCTTACTTGAACCACATTTGAGTTACTCCATAAAAAGTTTATATTTGGAAGGGTGGATATGATGGAAAATTGATAATAGCAAAAATTGGTAATAGCAAATTAACTAGAATTAGAAATTTAAAATTACCATATACAGGGAAACACTTTCTTTATAAGAACATTACTGGAAAGAAACTTATAAAAAAGATATATATATAAAAAACCTGTAAAAAGGCAAGGTAGAATAAGGGTTATGTTTTGACACTGAGAAGGGCTTCTCTAGCTCTTTAAAATAGCAAGGTTCATTTCATTCCCCGAGCTGAGTCAAATTGATTTTGACATATAGTTCAAAGAAGGTTAAAACATTTTTACATTCCATTAAATTTTGGAATAATAGGTATTCATGGTGAGCTTTTCATACTGGTCTGTTGCAATTCAACTAGACACAGAACTTAGCAGTTTAAGAGTGACTATAATTACTGGAAATACAAAAATTTTATCCATGTACTATTCCCAAAATGAAAGCCTTTCTTTTTAAGGGAGCACCTTTGATGAATAAATCTGCTTTGTTTAAGACTGCTTTGCTTTCTGAAATGCAAGAGTACTGAAAATGAATACCATAAGCAGTGTGCTAAAATGTCTCTTCATTCTGTTTTGCAATTGAAATTATTCTATAAGACAAGTAAAAAAAACTACAGTCATTACATTTCTGTACACCAATCAAGTCATGTAATCAGCATTCAGGTTTAAGAAGTGCATGTGGAAAATTCTCCCTTTTTTTGTATAAAACAAGTCTTGAATATTTCCAAAAGTGCTTTAATCCTTTCCTAATGTCCTCAGTGTACTGGCTGGATATGACAACCAGAAGTTTATTGACTGCAGCTCCATTTTTGACAATGGACTCTGGAAGTCAACACTCCAGATCTGATTTTGCTTATTTCTTTCTACAGAAGATATATAATTTTCTTTCATCATTCTACCTATATAATTCAAATATGTAATGATTTTTATGATGCATTTTATTTATTAGAATAAATTTTGGTTTTGCAATATAGGTTATGTATAAAATTAATTTTTAACAGTATTTCACAGAGATGGACAGAATTGTATTCTGTGATCTTGGAATCATATATTTGGAGATGAAAAGCTAGGTGATCTCTTACAGCATATATAGCCAGAAGTCAGCTTTTTGGAAGGCAATAGTAGAACCAAAACTTGTCTTGAAATATTTATTTATTGCTTAATATTTAAGGATCTTCTGTGGAAGATTATTAATTATAAATATTAAATATTAATTTGGTTTTTTGGTAATTTTTGGGCTTTTTTGTTGTTGTTGTTTCTTGGTTTGTTGGTTTTGGTTTGGTTTGGGGTTTTTTTTTTTGTTTGGCGTTTTCTTTTAATAACCTATTTTGACATACATATTAACTTTGACAAATGTTTTCTCGTTTACAAATAAGTTGTGGGAGACTAAGAAAATAAAATGGTAACATTTGTTTTAATCACCTAATCAACCCAATGATTTCATCAATTTAATATACTTTTAAAAACAAGTGTCAAACCTCCCTGATAATCTTTTAAAAGTAATTGCCAAACCCATTAATGTTACTAACTTTTCCATTCAAATCAATTTTAAGATAAAGTCATTTAGAGAAGAAACATTAGATTTTTATAAACACTGAGGTTGATGTCTAACCTGTATGTAAAAATATACACAGCATTATTGTTCAGTTCTTCAGTGCTCATGATGTCAAACTGATTTCATTGCTGGATTTTGTCTGTTTATTTTTATAAAGCATAAAGGCAAATAAAAATTATGAGAAAAAAATTGTTTAAATGAAAGCTTAAAAACTTTTTCTTCACTTTTAAATTTCCATAGAAATTGTCACTTTAAGCCTTAAAATATCCACAGGTCTTTTATGTTTATGTATGGTTCCCAGTGTGTTTTTTGCTATATTGTTCTCCATTTCTTCTCATATAAAATATTTGTATGGTTTATTTTTTTACTGAGGCAGCATTGGAGTAGTCTTCCCATCCACATGATGATGCTATGAATTTGCAGTGACAGCAGCAGAATAGAGAATCTCTGGTTCATTCTAGGAACTGGTGCTAACTAGTGGTCCTGATTTTGTAATGTGTTGAATACTTGCCAAATTTGCTGTCAGGAGTAGTTATATTTATAATTTCTTCCCTCAATTCCAGTCTCTTCTTCTCCCACCCCCAAAATGCTCTTAAAATGAGACTGTTATTAAATTAACCAAGTCGGCTGGTTGATTCTGCCTAAGTCTTATATCATTGGAGCCTTGAGGGCCAGGACATGACTAGAAGCAACAGCTGACAGCCAGCTGTTCTGTGTAGCTGTGTCTGGTGATATCAACTCCAGACAGAAAATGAAAAAGGTGAAAGAAGGTTATTGCTAATATGAACATCCAGATTCTGGTGTTTTTCTTTACACTTTTGAGCTGTCAAGACTACATTCCACTGCTGAGAAAATTAGCATAACATTAGGTCAGGAGCAATTCAGCTCTTACAAAAAAACCAAAGCTGCCTTATTAGGAAGATAAAACTTGATCATTCAATATGAGTTTTGGAAGCAGATATGGGAATAGATGGCTTTAGCTAAAAGGTTTATTGTGAATATTTGAAGAGTATTTTTTTGAGATAGAATCATAGAACAGAATAATAGAATGATTAGATTAGATTAGATTAGATTAGATTAGATTAGATTAGATTAGATTAGATTAGATTAGATTAGAAAATACCTCCAAGATCACCAAGTCCAACCTTTGACCAAACACCACCGTATCGATTAAACCATTGCACTAAATGCCACATCCAATCATTTCTTGAACACTTTCATCCTGTTCCAATGCTTGACCATCCCTTCAGTGAAGAAATCCTCCCCGATGTCCCTGATGTCCAACCTGAACCTCCCCTGGCCCACCTTGAGACCATTTCCTTTTCTCCTGTCCCTGGTTTCCTGGGAGAAGAGGCTGACCCCCACCTGGCTACAACCTCCTCTGAGATGGTTGCAGAGAGCAGTAAAGCCCCTGGAGTCTCCATTTTGCCAGGCTAAAGAACCCCAGTTCCCTTAGTTGTTCGTCATATGACTTATTCTCTGGACCCTTCACCATCTCCATTGCCTTTCTCTGGACTTGCTCCAGCACCTCAATGTCCTTCCTGAATTGAGGGGCTTATAGCTGGACACAGAACTTGAGGTTCTTCTCACCAGTGCCAAGTACAGGGGGACGGACAATCACTGCCCTGGTCCTGCTGGCCATGCTATTGCTGACACAGGCCAGGATGCCACTGGCCTCCTTGGCCACCCAGGCACACACTGCCTTGTGTTCAGCCACTGTCAACCAGCACTCCTTGGTCCTTTTCTGCTGTTCTGCTTTCCAGCCACTCTTCCTCCAGTGATGCATGGATTTGAACACATTGAATCCTAGGATAATTTGAAGCAACTTTGGTAAAGCACTAGGAAAACTGAACTATACACTTATGAATATGAGGAAATTCAGAGAATTTAATTGTCTTGTTTTCGGAATAAATGCCAAAATATCTCTGTATGATCCATTTGAGCCTTACGAACATGTTAAGTGTAGGCAAACCCATTGAGTCTGCTGAGGCACACACCGATTGCTGGGCTTTGAGTTGGACACAGGTGGGTTCTCGTATTTATTGAATGGTGAATCATACTCTTGTTCATTTTTAGTTCTGACCAAAATAAGGAGTCTGTAGACTGATTATGGGTTGTTCTGTACACCTGCTACGCTTTCAGAAATGCATTTTCAGTGAAGTGGATAAGAATGGGTGGTAGTTGATGTGGTTTGTGTTAAGGCTGAAAGGTACGTTTGCTTTCTTTCTCCCACTGAAAAGGAAAAGCTTAATAGAGATTTGCTGTTCATATAAGTAGACTAGTTTTTTTTTTTTTTTTTTTAATATTTTGGAGGGTAGTGATTGTTTCTGTGATGTTACAAGGCCTATTTTTTAGTTAAAATGAAGACAGTGTGATATCTTCAGCTCAGAATTGAAATACAGTGAAATTTCTGACCAAAAACTACTCAAATGTTCTTCAACACAGTCTAGGCCAGCAACGGTGGCAGATACATTTTTTCCCCTTTCTCTGGTTGGATTTTAATTACCAAATAAACTAAGAAGAGCACATAAATTCTTATTAAAAATTTTGCTGCACAGTGAAGCATATTCCCATTCTTCTATTCCAAAGTGCCAATCCTTATGATTTTCAGGAAGACACAAACTTGAAGGCTGGGTTTCTCTTGCCATGTCTGCTAATTAATTCGTGTAGTATCTTTATCTTCAGTTATATTCTTTATTATCTTTTTAAAAGTCTATTATGGTGCATTTCTTTTCTTCTTTTTTCATTATTTATAAAACATTACAGAAGTACTCAGAATAAATAAAATTGCACTTTAATGGTATAGGGCAATGTAGCAATTGTCATTTCTTCATAAAGTTTTCTTTGCCAGCTCTTCTGAAGTTATTTTAAAATATTTTTTTTAACTGGCCTACTGACAGAACATCAAATTCAGATGTTAAGGATGAGAAAATGAAAAAATGAGCTTTATTACATTATTCTTTATGATTAAAGTCCAAGACATATATAGCACATAGATTATCGTGTTATTAGAAAAATGTACAAGTGAAGGCAACACTGTAGTGCATTAGGGTGAATTACTCTCCTGCTTCAGAGATCTAAGGTGCTTTGTTCCTCCACTTATTTCATTATGAATGTCTTCTTTTTGAATACTAAAGCTGGCCTTTTTGCATGTGGATTGTACTTAGTTTAGGCTTTGTTATTTTCACTGTTGTGTAACATTATTTTTCAGTGGCTTACTCTCACTTGAAAAATTCATCTTGTCACTTGTCAGCCTATATTTTGATAGTATGGGTGTCAAATGCTGCCAGGTCTTTTATTTACACTAGACACCTCTATCCCTTTAGAAACCTTTGAAATCTGAGTCAGTACTTAGGGCCTGATTTGATTAAACCTTTAGGGTATTTTAAGACTTTATTGAATGTAGAGGTTTTCATAAGTAAATCAGGAGTATAGTAATTATAAGAAGTGAATAATTCTCATATTAATCTGAGAAAGTGGTGAAAAAAATTATGCTTGTAGATTTTATTTAGGTATTTGTTATGTTTCACTTACATTCTGTCAGTTTTAATTTCCTTTATTTAATGGAGTAGACAAAATAAATTATCATTAATTTGAAGATTTAAGCTGCTTTTCAAATTTGAGGATATAATTTTTTAATTGTAAAGTTATGTGAATCTAAAAATATATGAATGTGTTTTAAAAAATGAAAAAAAAAGAGAAAAAGTAATGTCATAAAAAATGGCTACTCATGTTAAGGGGTTTGATCTAATATATTTTCCTGATCTAATATATTTTTCCTGAGACAATCACTTAATCTTGCGTATTTTCAATTATATATTTATTTAGTATTTAGTTATAATGAGGAAGTTTGTTTCCTTCACTCAGGATTTAATTTCTTGATTATATCCCTGTTCTGTAAATTCCAATGGTGTTTGTAGGAAATGCTTGACATTGGATTGAATTCCCTTTCCTTTAACATTAAAATTTGAGACAAAGAATGAAATTTTAAAGTTTAATATTTTGGTCTATATCACAAGAATTCTGAGGGCATAGGTAGCGTCAACTGAATCTTATGGATAATGATAGAGTGTCATTATGAATTTTACCCAGTTAAACTTGAATTGCAAGTGTGATAGATATACTTTTAGAAAGCCTCCCAAACATTGTGACATTTGAATACAGAATATGTTAGTATCTTGCTGTTGAATGAAATCCATGCTTCCATCTTGTTTTGGTCCTAATAAATCCTTCTGTTGATAGATTCTGAAAAAATAATAGTTTTTCTGAAAGATAATGTTTCTATTTTTTTCCATCTGTTAAATGTGATGTATGTATTGTCAGGCACACCATCAAGATCATTATGCATTAGTGTTTCACTTTCCTAGTCACTTAATTGTCTAATGTTAATTGCTAATTAGTGTCATCATCAACTTTTGTTTATACAATTACAAATATGATGATTTTTGTTGAGTGGTTGTCAACATGTCTGTTACAGCAGCTTGTTTCTGTTCATCTAAGAATATTCAGTAGTAGAAGAAATTAGTAAATGTAAACACCCATGGAAAGGTTAATCTGGCCACAGAACTGAGATTTATTACTACAGTTGAATGTGTTTGTAACAGGTCTGCTTGCATGTGGAGCTGCATAAGCAGCTATGTTCATTTAGGAAAAGTCTTCTTTATTTGACGTAAGGAAAGCTTAGTGAAAATCAGGCCCTCTGTATTTATACAAAACTTCACCCTCTTGGATTCAAACCTTCTCATAAATGTCTTTAACCAAATAAACTGAAGGCAAATTAAAATCAAACCATGGCCTTCATTGCATAATTTTGTTCTGTGTAGCTAACAAAGCAGAATACGCTGAACTTAGCATGATTCTTTATGCTTTTAGTATTTTTCCATTAATGTGCTTCCTACATGTGTAGAAATACATGTTTTGTTTCAGTGAGTTTTTTTAATCTTTCTTACAGGGAATAATTTGGGTATATTATTATGTCTATTTCCTGTCGACCAGAATTTGATGACTGTTGCTTTAGAGCTAAAACTCTCAGCCTCCCCATTCTAGAGATTAAATGGACAAAACAACCCAGATTAGTTCTGTCCTTAAAACACGTTGTGGACAGCATGGAAAAACTCTAGCCTTTTGTGCTGATACCATAAATATTTTAACATTCTGTTTTCACTTTGAATAACTTTGCAATAAAAAAATAATTTAACAGCTATTTGTCTGTCACAGAGTGTATGTGTAGAAGGTTTTTGCAGCAGAGATCCCTTACGTTTCTTTCTCTTTTTGTTGATGAAAATACTTTTCTGACCTAGTTAACTAGGAAAACAGTTTTCTATTATCCTTAATCAGCACTTAATCAGCACTAATTAATCCACAGAAAACACATGATTAAAATAAATTAATTTTAAAATCCAAAATGAAATCCCACTAGGAATTGTTAATCTATAAAGTGCTTATACAGTGTGTTCTGTAACCAATAGGAGATCTTGATTAAACATAAATTGAGTAGAATCATTCACATTTGGCATATACAAGATATATTTATTTTGTTTTCTCTCTATCTTTACATGTGTCTATACTTGAATAGTTCAAATAAGTTATGTGCACTATATGTAGTGTGGTTCCATAGTACAGGCTTGACTTAAATATGTTTGAAATTTTTCTGCCCTTAAGGTCGTTTTAGAGAATGAATGAGGAATATGAAGAAAAAGGTGTGCACCCTAATTAACTTTTAAAACTGTGATGATGAATACAGGGGATACATTATTCGGAAGGTAGTAAAACTAATAAACTTCCTCCCATATTTATTTCTCCCTCTGATTTCAAGCAGGAGGAATGGCATAGACTTTGTGGTGGGGGAAAAAAGAAACCAAACAAAAAACAGATATTATTGAAAGCTGAAGCCATCAAAATTCAGGAAGGATCTTCTGGAAGAAATCTCAGATCCTCCAGAATCCTACACAGCAAAACCATCTAGAATCCAAATGATAATTTAAAGTCAGAGAGAAAACTGTTTCATTGCAATAACTAGAAACTCCATGCTTGATGTAAAATTTGATTGCATGACCACAAGATAAATGTATCAGTATGAGCAAAAGACAGGACTCCTGTGTAAAACAACTTGTGGTAGTTTCAGCTTTCCACTTAATTTTTCTAAGTTCAAGTGTGTTATTGTTATAAACTAATCAGCATGCAGGTGATGTCTTAACCTAATCTTGCAATAATTGAACTGGGAAACCCTTTGTTCCTCAATCCACTTAGCTTTGCAGGTGAAAATTTCGAAGCTTAATTGGGACAGTTTAAATGCAAGTACATTTAAAGGTGTCATTAGGGTTAGACATAATTTTTTCCTCCTTTTTTAAAGAAGTGGGAACGAATTTTTCTGAGGAAACAGGTCAGTATAGCGTTTGACTTGAAAATGAACACACCAAAATGAAGCTAACACAACACCTAAATGAATGTAACTTTCAAAGTGAAAAACACTGCACTAAGAAGAAATTATATAAATTTTTGATGCAGACAGAAATTACCAAGAAAAGGCATAATGATATAGTGTTAAGATAAGTAGTTTTACAGATCTGAATTCAATTAGAAATGGGAACATTTAAAAAAGAAAATATGCTATGAGGTTAAGGGATTTTTTTCAGCAAATATCTGATTATTAGTAGAAGAATTATTGGTGAATATACTATGCATAAACGTTTATAAATATGATTAGTGTCTGGATTCTAGGTTTTGGTACTGCTTGTTTATTAACGGTGTATCCGTTATCTGTAGGTTTTGACATCTATACTAGCTGTGAATGGCTGTGCTTAAGATATATTTTGTTGGCTGTAATGAAGATAATGTATTTTGAACTACCATAGAAGTTTAGATCTTAATCTGTAGGTATGAACTCCTGGTCTTCTGAGGAAGTTAACTGACCTTACTGCAGTTGGACATCAAACATGTTGGCCCGCCTGGATCAGAGCAGACTTGGATCATTACCTAAGGACTTATTTTAGATTAGCTGCTAGTCCTTTACCATCCAATCGAAGTGGATTCACGTCAACAGAGTTCAATCCCAGTACAAAGATTGCTGGAAGCACATGTAAAATTTCTAGTAATTTTATTTACTCACTTAAAAAATGTGATTTTGCTACCAAATTTTCATTGAAAATCCTGAATATCTCTGATAATTTTTGCACTAAACCAGAAGGAGCTATGTTGTAATTATATTAATGACTCAAACACTGGGTTGCCATCATCTTTGATAAAAAATACCTCTTTATCTTACATGAAAGAACCCTTGCAAAAATGCAGATACGTGTATGCACGTAACATGCACATATTTGCTGTTTTTTTAGTTCTAAGCATACATCACTATCTCAGTTGGACACTGTGCAACACAGTTTATAAAGGCAAAGGTTACATTTAATGTACTAAAGTGAGGGCAGAAAAATTTGAGCCTTATTGGCAATGTGTATGGAATCTTATCTGAAAATATATATGGAATATCAGAAAGGTATTAGGGATAAAATGTACTCATTGCAATGTTATCCAAGTATCACTACCTCAAGAGAAGGCTTGCTAATACAGCATAAAATAAGGCAGTCTTCAACTGATTTTTGTTAGTATCTGAAGTGGATTTAGAACAAAAAAAACTTTTAGTTGAGTTATTGAAGGCAGGTGCCATATTGAAAGAGAGGGCTAGTTTTGGTGTGGAAAAAGCAAAAGATTCCTGACAGAAGTGTTAATTTGGACAGTTCATATCTTTGAAGGCATTTTGACACTGCAACACTACTGTTGAATATTTAAGGTGAGCATGTATTTCTAAGCTCAGTAATTATAAATATGAAGGTATTTTGAAACGTCCATTTTCAGACATAATCAGAGTGCCTGGGAAATCAGTGAGATTTCGAAGAATGTTCCATCAGTCCTATCGTGTTTGCAATATACATTGCATTGTAGAGTAAAACCAAAATAACCCATTTCAGATATTGTTTGAGAAATACTGTCATCAAAGCACTTTTGAAAGTTGATATGAATGAAGAGGTGTTTATGCTTTACAAACATTCTAGTTGGATACTAATGTATTCAGACAGATAATCACGAAAATCTGATTTGCATAATGTAGATCAAAGTAGTCTTTTTTTTTCAGTTTAACTAGCAGTCCTCTGCCATGTTTTATTAATGTTTATCAGAGAACTAAGCTTTATCAATCTGTTATGAATGATCTGACGTTTCAAACCAGCTAAAGTGATAAATTGGCAACTCTGTCATCCAGAGATAAAGCTCAGAAATGTGGGAAATATTTTGGTGGTGGTGTTTTGTTGGTTTTTTTTTTTCCCCAGAAATGACATCTGGATTCTCATCTGGATTTCTGGCACATCTCCTGTTGCTTCTGCTGGTCTGACTGCGCTGCTGCCAGATACAATCACTATAAATGATGGCTGGCATATATTCACCCTGTTCCTAGCCATCCTTGCATGCCATTGGCTTTGCCTCCCTTGCAGCAGCAAGGAAGACAGCCAAACTGCAATTCCTAGTGTAATGCTAGAAAAGCATTCCAGGAACAGCATTCCAAGCAGAGAGGAAGAATATGAGCTGTTCAATGCAATTTATTTCATTTTCCCTATAGTAGAAAGGAATGTCAGATGCTGCTAGCAGCATGGCAGCACCAGAGTAATGGAGCAGAGAGACTTTCAGTATAGTTAAGAAAAGTTCTACAGTAGAACAAGCAAAATCAAAGAAGCAGAAAATTACTAGATAGTGACAGCAAATCTGGAGCTTAATTGTCACATGGAATGGGTGGAATCTAGAGCTATTAGTTCACACTTGTCAATAATCTCTTGGAATGTCTTTGAAGTAAAATGTGGTTTTATTCAGAGTGAAGGAAGAAGTAACGTCCTGATATATAACAAATAAAGTAGATTAGGAGTTTGATCTGTTTTGCTTAGTTGGTGGATTAGTTGGGGTTTTTTTTTGTGGCTTTTGGGGTGTTTTTTTGGTTGATTTTGTTTTTTTGGTGGGTTTGGGTTTTGGTAGAGTTTGGATTTGGTGGTTTTTTGTTTGGTTGGTTTTTTTTTCTTTTTTGCAAGACTTTTATAAAAAGAATACTCTGATAAATTAATATATTAGCTAATGAGATTGCTCAAAGCAGCTGCCAGCTTTCCATTTATCTTGTAATACCATATATACCTGCTCTGTTACAGATTGCTAGTAGTAAATGAGCTGTATGAATGTAGCATACATTCTGTCAAGAAACAATTCATTTTTATGTGAGCTTGCAAGTATTATATTTTTATACTTTTCTCATTTAAAAAGTAATTTGTATATAAATAAATCTTCACAAAAATATTTTTCATTTTTGTCACCTGGTAGTTTCCCACACATCATGCGAAATATCTCCGCCTCTCACTGCAGGAGAATTTCACAGAATTTACAAATACATCTTTATAATATTTTTTTTCAGTTACTAGAAACAAAGTGTTAGAATAAAAAATTTGCAAATTTACAGCTTAAGTGCCAGCAAAATCCCCAAAGTAACGCATAACTTAATACAATAAATTATGTCTTAACAAGACCCTGTTAGCTGCTGCTGATAATACAGGAAAATCAAATATAGTTCTGGTAATTTTTGATTTCAGGTGATATTTTGTCATTCCTGTGAGTAGTAAAAGTGGGTCTTTAGAATAAATATTAGGTATGGCAGGAGCAGTATTCTAGCAGGAATATTGAAAAAATGTTCTTTCCCCTGTCTTGAAAAGTTCCTTTTCAGAATCATTCTAAATCATGTAATGCAGATCAGTTCTCTCATATTACCTTTAACATTTGCTGACAAATCTAATATGATTACATAGTTGTCTACATACCAGGAGTCAGAAGGAATTGATGACAGGAAAATATTTTACTTCATTTTAATTTCAGAACAAAATTAAATTTTTGTTATTTTTTTTTGATAGTAACCAGTATTGACAATTAGGAGTACTAATTGAATAACAATTGGCATGCTAATCACAGAATCATAGAATGGACATGGTTGGAAGAGACCTTAAAGATCATCTAGATCATCCCCCTGCCATATACAGGGGCATCCTTCACTAGAGCTGGTTGTTCAGGCTCCATCCAGCCTGGCCTGGAACACTCCCAGGTCTGGGGCACCCACTGCTTTGGGCTCTTTTACAAGAGCGTGTAAAAAGTCCTTCTCCTCCTCTCTTGTAGGGTCCCTTCAGGCACTAGAAGGCTGCAATTAGGTCACCCTGAAGCTTTCTGTTTTCCAGGCTGAACAATCCCAATTCTCTTAGCCTTTCCTCATAGGAGAGATGCTCCATCCCTCTAATCCTATTTTATCCATTTGGAGGACCCTCTTCTTATGCTCAATTTTGTGGTGAATTAAAATTCACTCATCAGTCTCAGACTTTTAATTCATGTTGCTAATTTCTGCTTTCCTCTTGTGACCTTTTATATTTTGCCATAACCTTCCTCTTGAGCATGTCATATCTGGAAAACGTAATATTAGTCCTTGCAGATATCTTGTTATAAGGAACAGAAAAGTGTTTTTCACTACCTGACAAATATCTCATGTTCTTAGCTGGTATCTGTAACAGAAACCCTCCTCTGTGAACGCTGACAATAGCCAAGCAAGAAAAAGTTTGTGTGAACTCACATCTGTTCATAGTCATCCATCTCAGGATCCAGACTCAACACTTAAAAAATATAATAGTCCAGTGTCAGCTTTAATATTTGAGAAAAAACTGAACACAAACATTCTGCCTGAATCTTCAGTGGTAACCTATCTTCCCACATGCCTCAAGTGGGTGGAGTGGGAGATGTGGGCAGGGGTAGGAAAGTCCCTTTCACTGTGTATCCTGGGCTGCATCCAAAGCAGCATGGTCAGCAGGGTCATGGAGGGGATTCTGCCCCTCTGCTCTCCCCACTCTGGGGTCCCCAACACAAGAAGGACACGGACGTCTTGGAGCAAGTCCAGAGGAAAGCCACCAAGAGTATTAGCTTACCAGACAAGATGCTGCTCAGGAAATTTGAGAATTAGTGACAAAATAGCTTGCATAAGGTTTGGCAAGAAATGTAGTTCAATATAAACAACTGTATCATGTGCTTGAAATATACAGATGCATAAATTTATTCAGAAACACTGGACGATGATCCAGTGTATGGAAAACTGGAATTTTGTCCCTGTACCTGAGGAATATGTTACATATATTCTCATCACTAAGGGGCTGGGGAAAGAAAATAAGGGAGAAGGGCCCTGAGGGGAAGCCATATGAGGAGTGGCTGAGGTCACTGGGTCTGTTCAGCCTGGAGGAGACTGCAAGGAGACCTCACTGTAGTTACAACTTCTTTGCAAGGGGAAGAGAAAGGGCAGGCACTGATCTCTTCTCTGGGATGACAGTGACAGGATTGAAGGGAATGGCTTGAAGTTGGTCAGAGGAGGTTTAGGTTGGATGCCAGGAAAAGATTCTTCACCCAGTGGGCTGGGCACTGGAAGAGGCTCCCCAGGGAAGTCGTCACAGCAGTAAGCCTGGAAGAGTTCAAGAAGTGTTTGGACAAAACCCTCAGGCACATGGTGTAATTCTTGGGGACATCCTGGGCAGGGCTAAGAGCTGGGCTTGATCCTGATGGGCTCCTTCCAACTAAGATATTCTGTGATTCTGTGGTTTTATTTTATGTGCCTGAATTTGTCAATAAGACTAACGGACCTGAGAACAAAGCCAGTCAAACTCAGATTAGGCAGAGTTAGTTCGTTTGGAAGTATCAAACCTATAGTATTTCAGATCACTTTTGGAGGTACAAGCAGTATTCAAAGTATCCAAGTCTTACTAGTCATCTAAATGTGGTTAAAGTAACAACTTCATTTTGTAAATTAAACTTCATGGACCATTTCTCCATCAGGTTTTATCTTATATTTGTCTTCAAAATTATAATCAGATTTATACTGCATATTTCTGTTGTGTAAATAATTTAGTAGCATTAGGTGTGTTTTTTTATAGTTTTGACATTATGTGCTCTTGGTGTAGTACAGGCTTATTAATTTGATAAGGCTTGCTTTGCAGATGGGTAACTGATATGTTAAACAATAACTGAAAATTGACTGCTTGGTCTTTAGAAAAGAAATTGAGCTGGGCTTAACACTGCAAGGTTATAAAGGTCATAAGTGAATTCTGTGTATATTTAAATGGATTCCTTTGAAAGAATCAGTGAATGCTGCATTTGACACTGTCTGGGGAATCTGTCTAGCCTTACACTCAGGGCTATGTTTATGGGTGAAGTGTTTAACCTTGCCAAATAGATTTCATATTTTGAGGGACAAATTAAAGTGAATAGCAGTACGTTCATGCAAAATGATTTACTGACACGTGTTCATCCCTGGCATATTGGGCTAAATGTTCATCCCTGGCATTTTGGGCTAAATTCTGGTCTTCAGTGTGCTAAAATAACAAAATAATTTCCATCAAAATAATGCTGCTACATTTGTGCCTTAACAGCGACAGAGACCAGATGCCATTCTTCTCCAGCTATTTTTCCATGTTCTGATGCCATGAGAATACGTAGTGTTTACTGTAAGTCCCATTGCTGTGAGTTCCACAATCAGGGAAGTAATGCCACTGATCAGAAAGATAAGTCAGGTCTATGATCTCTTTGGAGAGATCTCTTTTTTCATACTATCAATGCCATTTTGAAAGACTTTTAGTGTTTCCTTGAATAATTAAAAATAACCACCAAGAGAAAAATAGTGGTTTTTCATGAGAAAAACCTGTTGTTTGTACATTCTTTCACTAAAACAAGTTGTTAGGGTTACAAAGAAAAAAAAAAAAAAACCTTTTGAGAATGGTGCAATGTTGCAAATGGTGCAAAATGGTGCAATGTGTGCAAATGGTGTGCAATGGTGCAAAAAAACCTTTTGAGAATGCTGATAGTTTTATGGTGTTGGAGGTGCTTTGTTGAACATAATGTCAAAGCACCAGAGATTAGTGAGGTGGGCTGCAGATATTTTTTTTCTAATTTTTGAAGGTTTTTTCATTATTTTCTTGTCACAAATAAATGCTTGTTGGCATAGTAAGACAATATCTGTCATCAGGACAGTCGAAATATGCAAGTGGTAGTTTAAAATTTAAACAGAAGTCAACAAAAATGCTGCTAAGCTATCACATTTTTTGGAAGAAGGTATAGGTCTCTATGGATCCCACTGTGTTAAAATACTTTTCAAAAGAATGGCACTTAGGTGCTTAGCTTGTAAGTAAAATGGTGTAAATTGACAGCATTACTTTTTCTAAGTTTTGGGGTTTTTATAAGGAAAAGCAAAACAAGTTTTAAAACTTAAGATAATCAACAGATCCAATTATTTCAAGAGGAAATGATAGACTTATGAATGTAATTTTTTAATTCTTTTACAATTTTCAAAATGAAAATAAGAGTTTTTCATTTAGTTTTCTAGAACAACAACTGATAAATTCAGTGTCTGATTCATTGCCTGCAGTATATTCTGGGCATTCATTATACAGCAACAAATTGCCACCAGATTGCTGCTATCACACCTAGAATGAGCTGTTGGGTTATTTAGCTCTTTTTATCTTCAGAGCACTTCTTCCTCAGTTTTCTCAGTGGACAGCTGGTACAGTCGTGCAGCTTGCGCACTAATGTTCTTCCCAGAGAGATTATTCTCTTTTCTTCAGCTGAGAGCTGGGGCCTGGATTGAACAGGCTTCAGAAGTTTGTGTTAAACAGACCAGTCAAGTTTGGGTCAAAATATCCATAGTAGTGGCACTATGGATTGTAAAAGCTTCTTATGTCAAGTGAACTGGAATTTTGACTAATCTGTGTGAAGTTATTTGAAGACTCAGGTCTACCTTTTTGGAAGTTGAATGGAAATGTTCTGACTGCTTTACACTTCATAAAATAGCTGTGTCATTTACAAAGTTATCAGTGTCATCCATTCTGTAACTGAATTCCTCCTCTCTGTCATCAACTCTCATTATTTACCCTTTCTTTGCTAATAATTTTTTTAATTCTGTATCGACTTATAGCACAAAATTCAGATATTTTCTGTACCCACATTGTTTCTTTAGGAAAAAAATCGCATAATAATTTCTAAAGGATTATAACAGTTCTCTAAAAATTCAAGAAAACAATCAAACAATCTTTCATTATGATTTATTTTCTGGAAATAGATAAGTTATTTTCCAAGCCATAATAGTCAATTGCTGCCATTGCAAAATAACACAGCAAACATTATGTATGTTTTATCAAAGTTCACTCATGATTTTTTTATGTTAACTTGTCCGTGGGAATGGGTTGGAAGATAGGGTCTCCACTGTCTGCTGGAACCTGAAAGCAATACTGGGAATACATTGTGGTTCAAGCTTCTCACACTATTCTTCTGGGGAGGCAGACATAGGGTTTGCAGTGATTTTGGTTTGGTTTTGGTGGTTTTGTTTGTTTGAGGTTTTTCTTGTGGGTGTTTTTTTGGTTTTTGGTGTTTTTTTGTTGTTTTTTTTTTTTGGTTGGTTTGCTTTTACTTACTTTGGATTGTGATGCATAGTTCCTTGGGAGTGCAATGTTTGCCCAAGTGATTACACAGTAGCTGCTCTTTAAGCTGTTACACTAGCTCACAGCACATTGTCCCTTAGTTGATAACACTGGTAAACTTCAGGTTTAAAATAACTTTGTTTTCTGGCTTATTTCACCTACATCATAGACTTTTAGAGTTATCCCCATTTCTTCACCCAAAATGAATGATTTTGTCTGGAAAAAAAACCAAAATGCAAAGTAGGAGAGGTCTCTAGATGCTGGTTTTTACATGGTTATTTAATACCCCTGATGTGTGATGGGACTATGAACCTGTATTGGTATAATATTTTGAAGCCTTTGGGCAATTTAGTCATTCTAGTAGATGTAGTTATTTGATTTTGCTTTGTTTGTTTCTGAAAGCTGTCAGAGTTTCAAAGTTCTTTATGGAAGAAAGAATTGAAAGAGGAGAGACAACACTGAGGTACCACATATACACAAAAGGAGAAACAGAGGACCAGCTAAGCTTCCTCCCATCTGTAGCTTTGAACAGGCCAACAATATCATACAGTCTAAAGTATTTCCAGTATTTAATTGAGTCACTCTATTCTAGCCATTTTAATTTCAGTTTTCTGGACCATTACAATACATTTTATATAATAACTTCATATAATCATGAGCAATTGTCTCATGTTTTCTGTGATGTAATCCTCATGTCTACTTAGTAGCTGGTAACTGACAGATACTGGAACATATCCTAACACTACCAGGTGTTTACAGCTGTTCTGTAAACAATGGACATTGTCAGGGATAATGCACTGTTCTGCACTAATGCAAATACATTACTTGTATATCATAAGCCTGGAGTTCTTAGGTAGACATTTTCTGTTAAAAAAAAAAAAAACAAAAAACTTTTTAATTGCTCGGGACTGCGTCCAGGTGGTTCTCGAGTATCTCCAGTGAGGGACACTCCAGTGCCACCCAGACAGTAAAGAAGTTCTTCCTCATGTTCAGGTGGAATTTCCTGAGCATCAGATTCTGTCTGTTGCCCTATTACTTAGCAGCACTGAGAAGAGCCTGGAGCCATAGTGAAGATGTTACATTCTGCTTTTGTCCTTTGATCTCTGGATCTACAGTACATCAACCATTATACAGACCTGTATAATTACCACATTTAAACCTAAAGCCTTCTTTTCTGAGGCTTGATTTAATTTTATTTTTCCTGTAGCCATGAGGTCTTAGTATTTAATTCCCGGTCCCAGTCACCACTTTTCTTAGTGTAAAAAATGAATGAAATAGAGACAAGTCATAACATTGGTATTAAAGAGGGTCTAAAAATTGATAGCTATGAGATATTCTCTTTAATTTGTTGTGAGTCCCATAAATGCACGTGTAGTCCCCACATATGCTGTATCATGCTTCCACTGTAAACCACCAGTCATCCCCATTCTTGTCTCTGCTGAGGAGATGGAGGTATAGTTTCTGTTGTATAATGGAATCGAATCAATTATTGGGGGGAGTGGGATTCTGTGATAAGATAATGATTTTTCTCAACTTTCCTTTTTGCTTTGTTCTCAGTTTGCTTTTTAAGAAAGGATTTCTAACTGTGGTAATCACCAAAGAACTGGATATTTTATATTCAAAACTGAACTGCATCAAGCAATTCTGACTGGTCATAGAAATCATAGAAATTAAAGTTTTCAAGTCATTAAAAGTCAGGCTCCGTAGACTTTATCTCATCATTCCAGATAACAAATTCCCTCCAGTGTTGCTTTTATACATCATAAACAAAGTTAAATTGTGGCTGCCTTTGGTACAGTCTTATATGGTAGGGTACAACACAGGGCTCCTTCTGTGTTGTTGCCAGATGGCCACATGAATTTAGGTAGCCTTTGTCCCTCCTACCACAGCTCAGTGAAACAAATGTAAGAACTAGTGGATGGACACTAATGAAACTGAAGGAGGAGATTTCAACTCAGGTATAATTAGGACACCAGGGAATCCATTGTGGCTATGAATCTCTTGTGGGAAATGGCACTTTGAAGGAAGATGGCAGCCCAATAGTATGATCATATTAAAAAAAAAATTAAAATTTGTTTGTTTCCTGCTTGTGCAACATATGTTATGCTCCAGGCCCTTGCCATCCTCCAAGGGTGAGGCTAAGATTACCAGTGCACTGAAAGTCAAAAATCTGGCTGCTGCTACAACTTCAAGGCAAGCAGAGGGGCTGAAATAAATATATTTATTTGTTTATTTATTTTCAGGGTCTGGTCAACATCTGGGTAAAAATTTGGAATTTAAAACTCATTCTGACCCACCGTGTATATTTATCTCTTTAGCTCTGTGGACTCTGTGATCTAATCTTTGTCAGATACACTGAGTTCCCTGCATGCAGTGTCTCTGACAAGAATCTCACCCATTACACAGAATAACATTCTCAGTATAAAAATTATACACTCTACTGACTGCCTGTTCATCAGTAAAACTTCTACTTGCTGAAAAGCAATGTGAAAGAGACCAGCTTCTTAAATCAGCTCACTAACTACTTGTGACTTCTTTTTTGTAGTTGTTTTTGTAATTAGAATTTTAGTTATACCTTACCTGATTTAAAATCTGTTTTAATTTTTTGGAGGGGTTGGAGAGGGAAGGGAGGGAGGGTGTTTCATACATAATGAAGGAAATTATTTAGCTGTTCTTATGTTTTAACACTGAAAAACATTTACAGAAGCTGTTGCTCTGGGTGGTTTTATGGTGATCATGAAATGAAAGCCTGACCACAGCAGGTTTGATATTTAATTTGTGTTCCTCTCTTCAGATTTCATTATTTCAGTTTCATTATTGCTTGGTGTTTATTCTTTCATGTAACGTGGGGTAGAGCAAAAAAGTGTAGCACTTTTTAATCCCTAATTCAACTTTTTGATTTCCTTTTAAATTCAGTTAGCTTTATGGTAGAATCCTATAGTTGTGCTGGACAGGAAACCTGCAAGTTGCTTTGTCTTTCATATGCTGCTCTTTAACTCAAATGATTTCCTTGTGGAAAATCCTTGTGGATGACTGCACCAGCTTTCTGAAACCTGTACATTTGCACTTGTTCCTTCCAAAGACAGGGTAGATGCCTACAGGTAACAAGCAGAACCCAAAAGCAAACAAAAGAGCCCAAACTTGCCAACCTACTCTTGGGATTGGAAGTATTGACACATGCACAAAAAAAGTACCTCGTAGCAAAAAAAAGCACAGAGGGCAGAATGAACAAATGGGAAGACTGAGTTATAGTACCTAAGGCACCAGTGTTAGTGGAGTACTCTTGTTGTTTGACAAACTGTGTGGAAGGACATAATTTCAGAGGTCATTCCAGACCAACCATGGATTGGTTAAGCAGTGTTGCTAGTGTTGAATTTTTGCAGTCAAAAGAAGGTGTGTTAAGGATCTTCCAGGAGATGCAAGCACATGTATTTTTTTTGGTGTGGATGGCAGATGATGCTTTAATAGTACATACTGCACTTTTTTTTTTTTTTTGAATGTGATAATTCACATAGCTAAATTGTGCCAGGCTTTGCATCTGCACATTGTGTCACAGTGACCTTCTACTCATGCTGGTCATGAAGCCAGAGCCACGTCCACCCAAGTATCGCTACCTCCAGTATTTTTCAAGGTGCAAACTACAGCACTCTGCTGACAAAAATAAAAAGTAAGCAATAAAATACTCTCAAAATATTAGTGTTAAATTCATTTGAGTAGATTTTATTTGTCCCGTAGTATTTGACACTGTGATGTGTAAGGCAAGAACTTAACTAGTAAGGCTTAGAGACTCTTTAAGAGTGCCTAAAGTTTATTGGAACCAAGGATTGAAAAAAAATGTGACTTACTATAAGATCTCAATGACAGTAAAATATGTTAATGATGGAAAAAGCAGTTTGTTGCTTTGCCTTTTCAGTAAAGCTAGAATCCTTGAGTCATCAAAATGTGTCCAAAATTTGTAGAACCTAAGAATATTTAATTGTGAGAATTACAGCAATGACAGATGGTGTGGCATTCTTTCAATTATGCCTGGAGTTTTTAAATTATGCTGGGTAATGTGGCTGTACTGACTAATGCAATGGTTTAATATATTCATATAAAGTTCATTACTTTGGTAATATGTGTAAATAACTTGGACTGATAGGAATAATTCTACAGGGGGTAATTTAATGTAAATGTTTGTGATTGAAAATGTAGTGATCACTTTTTGTTGTACTAAAAAAGTACTAATTTTTGCAATATTTTCCAGGCAGATTCTGCTCAGATTTCAGAAAGTGTCAGGATTTTTGGTTTCATAAGACATCTTTATTTAAATTATGTATCCAGGGATATTGAAAAAGAAGAATGCCAACCTAGCTCCACTGATATCTATAGTAAGATTTAATATTGTGAGTTAAACCTCAGTTGGGTGTAGTCAGTAAGGCTCAATGATGCAAAAAAACCTATAACTGTTGTTCATGAAGTGTCCTGGGGAACTCAAGGCTTTATTGCTGGAAAAGAACATGAGCTCCAAAATTAATATGGAGGCAGGTTTCTCCAATATAAATAGTTTTTTAAAAAATCGCAATATATTATTAGCACTCAGGTAAAATCTTTGACTATAGGGTTTGTTAAGAATATATACACTTTTATATATATGAATGTTTTTTCTCCTAGTGACCTACATATATACATACATACATACATATATCCCATATATGGGGTCTATATGTATATATTTTCACATGAGAAAAAACCCCAACCTTTTGGAGGCTTCACTCAGAGCAACCCTATTGAAACCTTACTAAGCTCTGCTGCTTCTCTTCAGTGTTGTGGGACATACATAGGAATACACTTCCTCACTTTCTGGAATTATTATATGTGCATTTAACTTTTAATTGTGCAACCATGTGGTAAAAGTTTTGAATTTGCTTTTAAGTTTTGAAAGTGAAAGTGGAAAAAAAACCAAAAGTGAACTCTCTGTTTCATAGGAGAGATTTTAGCTTTTTAAGGTTCTGTGAAATTAATTTTTCTCAGTTTTGCCATAGTGACAGACAAAAGGTCCTAGACTAAGGCTCCCTCTTATGTTGAAACATAAAACACAACAGCAATGGTATTCCATCCCATCAAAAAATTCACTCAATAGCTTCTCCTAGAAACAGTAATTTGACGGAAACAGTTTCTAAATGCTCCTTTATCAACCTACATGTCATAAAACTTTTCCAAATTTCTATAGCATGTTTCTACAATTTAATAAGCAAACATTATATATCTGTTGATTCTATGTCACCTTATTCTTGAGCCTGATGAAAATTGTCTTCTGTCTGCTTTATTAGCAGGAAAAGAAATAAGTTATTTTCAAAATTATAGTGTCACTGTAGTTTTGAATACAGTGCAGGCACTAATGTTTTGCAGATTCAATGAAGCTTTGACTTCCTTGTATTACCATGTATGATATAAGGAGGTGACACGTCAGAATTTATGTGTTGTAGCCACAGAACTATGGAAATATAACATTCCGTGACTTAAAAAGTTGCATATATTTAGTAATCAGGAACAATACAATGACTATTTTGAAATTTCTGAGATTTCTATCCAAAAGGTGCCCACTGGACACACTTACAAAAGACAGGAGCCCCTAGCCCCTCCACAGAGGAGGATGTCCACTCTGACCACATTTGTATTATCAGTAGATCAATATCTGTTGAAAAGCAAGTTGCACAGTTGCAGCAATGGTGATGTTAATGCAGCAGAAGTAACACAGAATCACACAGAGTGGCTGGGTTGTATGTTCTGTACTACTGTTCTGTATTACAGAACAGACAGCCCAACCATCCTAGTATAGCAGGTTTAGCTACAGCAGGTTCCACAGTATTGTATCCAGGCAGGTTTTGAACATTTCCAGAGGAGAAGATTCCACAACCTCTCTGTGCATCCTGTTCTAGTGCTCTGTTACCCCCAAAGAAGTTTTTCCTCATATTTAGATAGAACTTCCTGTGTTTCTGTGTGTGCCTGTTGTCCCTTATACCATTGTTGGGCATCACACTGGGCATCTGAAAATAGTCTGGCATCATCCTCTTGACACTCACACTTAAGACATTTCTTGACTTCGCTAAGATTTCCTCTCAGACATCTCTTCTCCAGGATAAACAGGCCAAATTTCCCAGACTTTCCTCCTAAGAGAGATGTTCTGGTCCTCTCATCATCCTTGTAGTACCCATATCCAGTAGCTTTTTGTCTTTCCTGAACTGTGGAGCCCAGACCTGGACACAGCAATCCAGGTGCAGCCTCACTAGGGTTGAGCAGACACCTCCTGCAACCTGCTGGCAGTGCTTTTCCTGGATGCCATTGGCCTGCTTGAGCACAGTGCTGGCTCGTGGACAGCCTGTTGTCCACCAGCACTCCCAGGCTAGTTCTCCACAGAGACCTGCTTCCCAGCAGGTCAGCCCGTAGCCTGTACTCATACATGGCGTTATTCCTCCCCAGGTGCAGGATCCTGCCTTTCCCTTTGTTGAACTTCCTTAGGTTGTTCTCTGCCCAGCTCCAAGAGTGTCTATCAATAGCATAGTGTAAAGCAATCAGCAAGTTCTTCAGGCTAACAATAGAAATCAGCAAAATCTACAGTTTTCCTCTAAAAAGTATTCATTACATTGCAGAAAGCTATTTTCCCATCTCTTCTGTCTGGAGGGAGAATCACAGGATCATTAAGGTTGGAAAAGACATCCATGATCAGTGAGTCTAACCATTAACCTAAAACTCCCATGTCCATCACTAAACTGTGTCCTTAAGCACAACATCTACACATTTTTGAACACTTTCAGGAATGGTGATTCCACCACTTCCATGGATAGCCACTTCCAAAAGGATGTTTGTTTTTATTTTCTTTCTTTGAAAGAATAAGATGATTCAATCCCCTGTCAAGCTGGTCCTTTTTCCTAAAACCTTGTCATAGTTTTTAAGTTCAAGCTAGCTGTATTGCTTAGCAAACTTATGATTTCAGAGCTTTCTCAAGCACTCCATATAACTGCATCTGTTTCAGTGTACTAGGTTCAAAAGGTTTAAAGGCCATGGTTATTGTTCAGGAATAAGATGCAAGCCTGAAGGTTTCTCATGGGAAATATAATATGGTTCAGATGAACAGGTGGTTCCCATGCCAACCTCTTCTACAAGCTACTGGATGCTACCATTTAGCACATATGTATATCTGCAAGCTGAGAATACTCTTTTTTTAATTTCAATTTGTGCCATATGGAAGTCGCACAGTCAAATAATTTGTCTCCATTGTCAATTTTTCTAGCAAAGAAAAGCCTAGGAACCTTAAAGGAAAGAAAGAGGTCATCATATAAAGTAAATGAATGCATTGCATAATGTTATAAGAGGGGTTAAAAAAGAGACAAATGGATTCAAATTGAATTTTGTCCCATTCTATTGTCATAATCAGAAATTCACATCTCCTCCTGAATTTTTAATCTCTTAAGTAGTCTATAATTTTTTTTCATAGTCTTGTGTTGTAGTGTACTAGATCTGGAATATTTTCTTTTCTCTTTCTTTATTCTGAAAGTGTCATTGACATATTAAGTTACCTGATGCAATACAAAACAAATATGCAGTAATTATGTGTTTTGTCAAATATTTGTTTAAAAATCCTGCATTATAGACTAATCTTTCCAAAGCAGTAAAATATGTAAAATACGAAAAGTTGATAATTATTTTATCAGTATTTAACAGAGTATCTACAAGCTTAAGTAACAGTCAGAAGACACTGGGAGGCATTTAAATCTAGAAATGTAAGCAAAAGTAAGCAATTCTGTGTAGATAAATGTTATTTTACTTTCACTAACACAGAGTTCAAAAATTCTGTCATGCTAAAGTTCTGATGGGTTTGTGAACTTAACATAGCATTAAACATTATTTTCTCATGTCAGGGCTTTATTCTACTGCATCAGCTCATAAAAATTACCTGTGCAAATGCAGGTCTTTATGTATGTGGTATCATTCCTTACTCATTGGAAAATGCCTTTTTTTGATAGTTCTTGGATATTTTTACTATTTTTACCCCTTTACTAAGTGTTTTTTCAAGACAAAAAAAAAAGATAAGATAAAAATATTGTACAATAAAAATGGTTTTGCGATAATTATGTTGTTTCACAGTGTTACATAAAAATTATTTCCAAATTTAGAATCAATTAAACACTGCACTAAGAGAAAATAAAAATGTGTTGCTTATTTATGCCAAGCTCTGAACATATTTTCTAACATTCTGGCTAAATAATTTGTGTTTAAAAATTAAATCGTTAGATATGATGAAGTTGCTGAACTACATTTTTGCAGAAGTGTAGTTGGCCAGTGTTAGAGCTGAGATTATTATGTAGTCTTTAAATGGTGTCTGGCACTTTTCTATTTTGTGAACTAATAATCATCAGCTGCATTGTATGTTGACAGTGCATCAATAAGACTTCCCTTACTATGAAGACATTTTGACCACCCAAGCCCAGATTTTTCTATTCTCAAGACAGACACATGCTAATGTCCTTTCCATGCCACCCTCATATTTCCAAAAAACCCCACTTGAATGGCATGTGTGTGTGTCACCTGAAGACAAAGGCACCACAGCCTGAACTTCTTCATCGCCATCTGTTAAATGACAAGGTTCCAGGTAATTTTAAAGCTGTAAAATCATCTTTCTGGGGATCTTTCTGATCAGCTGATAACTATCAGCATTTTGGAAGGCATTTCTCTGTACTGAGGAATTAAGAATTTAACAGTGTTATGGGACAATTATCTCACACGAATTTTCTATAGCAATTTTAGAATATGTAAATGAAGCAATGATTTTTAAAAATGTTTTGTGGAATTTGTTATTTGCATCAACTAGTACATATAATATGTGAAGCAATACCTTCTTACAAGACTTTTTAAAACAAAATAGAAAGAACAAAGAGTGGAAGGGTTTTTTAAATCTTGTTCCTGCATTTTCCTGAACCGTGTTCTAGTAGACGTGCTCGTACTAGCTGTCTTACTCATGTGAGTAACATTTTTAATTATCAGAGTCATACTCAGTTCTGTAGCAAAGGTAGATCACATAAGGACTTCTTTAGATTAAACGTTTGTTTGTTCAGATTAAAATTGTAATTTCAGTTAATTAGTAACTGCATGACGCATACACAGTAAAACTTAATGGAAATGCATTTAGGCACAATTCACTAATATCACTGATTAATAATTTTTGCTTAGCAAACACAAATGTCATGTCTTATAAAATGTTCTGCATAAATTGAGCTATCCATAAATTCATTGCAAAGCAGAGAAATTTTAATGCAATGCTGAATGAAAAGTATTTTTTTTCTAGGATAATGCACATAACATAGAGACAGAATTGATCTACGTTATGAAGCCTGAATTTTCTGTTGGGTTCTGGTCACTGAGAAAGACAAGGGTGGATAGAAATTATTCTTTCCTCTTCAATCTGATAGTCAATTAGCCTAATTATTGCTTCTCTAAATGTTTATTATAGTGTAGCTCTGGATTAAACCTTCTGTCACCACCTCTTCCTGTTTCCTTTCAGACATTACTACATCTCAAGGCAAGCCATTAGCGGGATGTTTTCTTCTTTCCAGCACTCCTTGGCCACATTGTTGCATTGTAGCCAGAACATTACTGCAAAATCTGCCTGTTTTGTGCTGGATAACAGTTTTTGCATTACACTTTTGTAGACAAGTAATTCTGCTCTTCCCATGTAAGTGTGGTGTACATATTTTTTAATCCATCTTGGAGAGACTGTGCTGTTGATCTAAACCAAATTTAAGTTTTAGAAAAAATGGGGACATGTTAGATGGTATAGCTTGTGTGTGGGAAGAAGGTGAATGGCTGGAAAGTGACATGATTGCTGGATTTGGTATGCATTTGAAACAAGTTAAAAAAAAAAAAAAAAGGAAAAGGGTTCTGCTATTGAGCTCATAGGAAAGTAGAATGATATGTGTAGGTTCTCTCTTCCATTATAAAAATCCAGACTTAATAAGCTGTAAATAGCAGCTCTTCTTAAGTTGTCATTCTGGTTAGAAACAATTTTATTGCATCAATGCATGTTAAAGGCTACAGTATTTTATTATAGTGCTGTTTATTTCCTTTAGAGAATAGAGTGGTAAAGTGGTCTCAGGCATCAAAGAAGGATCTTTTCTAACCATCTGGTATTTGAAAAGTTGGCAGCAGCTGCTTTGTTTTAGGGCCTGTGCTATGGTAAAGGGTTGTTGGCTTTCAAGGTAGTAGACTTGCTAGGCCTTTTTTCCCCTCAAGACAGTCAACACCACATCCCAGATTGGTATTATCAGCATAATTTCTAAGGGGGCATTCAACTCCTGAATCTTGATAATTGATAAAAATCTTGAACAGAGCTTGCTCTAGAACTGAGCTCTAAGGAACATCACTGGTGACTGGTCAGCAGCCCCTTTCATTACAACCCTTTGAGCCATCCTTCAGCCAGTTCTTCACCCAGCATCCTGAACCTGCCCATGCAACAGCTGGATAACTTGTCCAGAAAGATGATATAGGGGACAGTGTCAAAAGCCTTATTAAAATCCAGCCTTACTACATCCACCACCTTCTCTTCATCCACGAGGCAGGTATGTAGAAGGATATCAAATAGTTAGCCTTTTTCCCTGTGTGAACCCATGTTGACTGTGCCTGATGATTGCATCGTCATTTAGATGCCTTTCAACAGGATTCAGTATCATCTTCTCCATTATTTTTCCAGGTGCTGAGGTTAAACTCACAGGCCTGTAGTTTCCTCGAATTTCCTTCTCGCTCTTGATGTAAATTGGAATTACGTTGGCTATCTTCCAGGTATCAAGGACCTCCCCAGACTCATTCTTCTCACAAAGAAACCAAAAAGAGAATTGAAAAGCCATTGTACAGAAATAAATTTAAAAAGGGTTCTGTATCTTTTTATCAAACTTAGTAACTAGGAAGCAAAGAAACTATACTTGCTTGTAAATTATTTGCAGGAGGAAAGGTAACTGAACCATGATTTTTAATTATTAGGAGCTTAAGATACTGTGTAAATAGCAGCAGCAGGAGGAAGGGAAGGAAAAACCAAGCTTTGATTGTTTGCTTGTTTGATTGCTTCTCATTTGGTTTCCATTTTAACCAATCATGCTAAGTCTATGCATAAATAATGTTCCATATTCATTTTAGATTAAAAAATACATATAAATGACTGCATAAGAAACAGCACAGTAATGCTTTCAGCAGCATGATGAAGATTAGGAAACAAGAAACTTTTCCTTAAGTCTGAATTAAGAAGTATCTAGGGTAATCAGCAATTTCAGATGTTATTTTCAGTCAGTAGGGATTTTGTGGGAGGAGACAAGGGAATAGATTGGAATAGAGAAGCTGAAAGAAAATCAGTTTCTGGAAAATGTGTAAAATACCTAGCATTTGCATTGAAGTTCATGTCTTTCAATTCATTGATTCCTGGGTCTCTTTTAATTGTTCTGATTTTGTGCTTTGAGTTGTCTCAAAGTTTAGTAATTTTCTTAATTTCAGAGAGTTCCTGGTCCAATGCTAAGTCCTCTTTCTCGTCTCATGACATACTGCTTCATGTTCATCAAATAAGGAAGTATACTTGTTTTGGTAGTGGTCTCATCATAAGATTGGGACACATACAAGCATCTTTAAAACAAAGAAAGCCACAAGGAGACATCTAGTAGCTTTTCAGGCATAAGGAGTATCAAAAAACATGAAACCTTTCTACCATGAAAAGGGCAGTACAGGCTGGTGCGAGCTGTGGAACTTACATTGTGACCATGGTCATGTGTTAATTACTCCTCTTAGAGGCAGGATCTCAAGGCACTGTAGATTAAGCAGGATCCTAAATCCAATCATCTCTTTCTTCAAAACTGTTACACTGTTACCATAAGGGTTTTTTTTAGTTAGCTGAGTTGCTATCCTTCATTCTATTTTGCAGTTTATCCTATAGAAATTTCACATAGTGGGATTTGCAATTGCTTGAGGTATTTTCCAGCTCTGTATCTCCTCCCAGTCTATCCTTTGAAATTTTCCCCACTGAATACTTTTACTAGATTCTGTTATTAAATATACTTTACCTATCCAGAATTAGTTTGGCTTTTGATTTTTTCGTATAAAATAGGACAAGCTTTGCCAAGTAGCCTTTCTATTAAGCAGAGAATCTGACAGTGATAATGCACAAGGCTTCAAAATTGAATATGTAGTATCACACAACCATTGATGGCTTTTCAAGCACAATGTAGGAAAAAGTTAGTGATTAGTGCTTGATTTCTTATTTTTCTATCTCTTGGTGAACCCAAACTGCTCCAGGCTTACTGAGATGTTAACAGATGACAAAAGACTGCACAGCAAGCATGCAGGGAGGGACAAACAGAGGCAGCCATGTTGCAGGGTTTAAGTACAAATATATCAGGTTTGATATATTGATTTCTGTTGATAACAACAGAAATGCCCCCTTGAATCCCAGGGCCAGCACAAGGTAACATGTTTGTTCTGATGTCCATGAAAGATATTACTAGAGACTTCAGAGTCTTAAACTTTGAGTTTCATGACTATGGCACGTTGTGTGTGGCAGCTGGATTTTGCAGCACTGTCCTCATGACTCTAATAGGCCTTTCATTTGGGTAATGCAGACAAAAAATCCTGACTACCTTTAAGGAGAAACCTGATCCTCAGGAAAAGAGGTATAGTAGAGGTAAGTATGCCTCAGCAAAGGATAGACACTGGATCAGAAGATCCCACAGACTCCAGCTTCTTAATATAAAAGGAAGATGGGATTTGCTGCCTTTTCTGCTGCAGTTGTAGCTGGTACATGATATCCTTTGAGCAGGCTTTGCCAGTGGTATTGCCTTAGCTGAACTTTACTGGTTGTAAAGGACTTTCTTTAATATGCTTTTGTCTGTGCAATTTAACTTTTTATAACATGTCTAATGAAACTTATTTTTGCCCTTAGCTTTATGGAGTCTCTGAAATGCCAAAGAAAAAAAGTAATTAAGTAGAGAGTAATGGGTTTGAATGCAGTTCACAGTTCTTTGTCGATACACTTTAAAGAATGGTTTTTGCAGCGCAAAATCCTACAGGTGAATTCAGGTGCTCCAATGATAATACCTACACTATTTTATTATTTTAGAAGAAAACAAAAAAGGAGAAAATTGGGGTTTTGGTCATATAGCAAGGATGAAAGAAGTATTAGCTTTGTCTTTGCCATCTCTTCACTGCCTCTTTCACAGTGATATTTTCTTAAAAGCCAAAAGATTTGTCTTGAGTCTAAAGAGTCTAAAAGCCTAAAGATTTGTGTGAAGAGAAAGCCTATGTGCATTTCAGTCACCTCAGTCTCCAACTGCAATCCCCAAATCTCATGTCCAATGGACACCTAATTATGGGGATGCATTGTCTTTGACTGGTCACCTCAGTTTCTCAGGGTGAAGTTTCCTTATGGCCTCAGATTTTATGGGCATCCACAGGTGCTTCAGGATCTGATTTCACCATGGAGTCTACAAAAAATATAAAGCAACACATGCCTATTTTCTGAAGTCAATGCAACTAAAACCGTCCACATACTTTTCCTTTTCTCAGAACTAAAACATGCACTGGGATATGTATTCTTGTTCTGCATGTTTCTGTTTCCCAGTCTGGTTCTTTAGCCATCCTTCTTTCTGGGTGCAAAAGTGAGAGGCTAAAAAACTATTTCTAAAATGTCAAAAAAGTGTCACAGCCCTGAATATTATTTTATATATTACAGAGAGGACTGACAAAATTGCTGGGCACCAATGGAAAATCATCTTTCCTTCTGCATTACAGATTTTGGACGGTGTTGTTTTATTTCCTTGGACTGACTGCAGTGCATTCAGTCTTTGGAGAAGTTTCCTTTTCTTTGGAGAATGAAAGAGTTTCAGCAGGAAATGGCATGTGTTCTCCTGCTAAGAGGCAGAGAGCAGAAATGGACTCCCATTAGGCTACTGATCTAGTACACGTGTTTCCTGTTCATGCACATGAAAGCAAGGAAGGTGGCAATGAAGGTCCATGAAAATACAGGGTGCCTCTTTGTAATTTTACAGGTAGAAGGATATTTGCATCTAAACATTGTTCTACCTTTTTATTGCAATACTGTGACTCCCAAATGCAGATGAATTTTAAGCATTTTAAAATTGTACTTTATGCAAGAAGGAATCCATACACAGAAGTCTTCTATGGAAACATGTAAAATATGTGCTTTTTTCTGTCCTTTTAGACATTTAGAAAATATGCAGATATTCAAAATCTTCCTATTTTTCATCTCATTATTAGAATTTTTGAAAAAGAGAATGTGCATACTCTGCATGAAGACCCAAAATTTTGTAAAATATAAGCAAACATGGGGAGTTGTTTTCTGCTGGTAAATTTTTTTACAGTTGTGTTTTCAGCATGCAGAAAACAGCTCTGCAGCTCTGCTTTCTAACTTAAGAACTAACCATCGTCTAACTAGCAGTAGAGATACTTGGTTATAAACAAGACAGAGAATAGTATACCTGTAATGAATCCTTCAGAAATCTCTGTCCATTTCCAATGGCATTAAAAGTCTGGTTTACACAACAGGACCATGATTTTTCTAAGTCTGTTCAGGTATGGCTGGTTTTCAAATGAAGAAAAAAGAAAAAGATGTTTAAGAAATATGATGAGAAATGGAAAGTGTTGGAAGAAATGCCCAGTTATGTCTTAAGAAATATCTCATGTAAGACATTTATACAAGAAAATAAGGGTTATCAAATGAAAAAGAAGTCATGCACATTTTTTTCAAGTACACTGAAAATGTCTTGTGTAGCTTACTTACTCTTAATAATATTTTTGATTATTAATTCTTTTATTTCTTTACAAAAATTAAACAAAAATTGATTCCTTACTGTCTCATCTTAGTCAATGTTATTTGCTGCTGTATCCATTGATTCCATGTGATGTAAAAAAAAAAACATAATGACTTAGTTGCTTACCAAAGATCTGTTATTGTAATAGGAAAACCTGTGGTACTACGGGTCACTAAATTACAAATTAGAGACAATTTTTTTTCAGATCAACTATACTAAGAGTACCCTGTGTCAGTTTGCGCCAGTCTCTTTTATGTTCAAATTTGCATTTGTGAGCTTTCCTCTGCCCCAGGTCCTTTTATTACAAGAAGTACAAAACAGAATTTTGCTGGAGAGAAACTATCTATATTGATAGACTGAGTAATAAGCAGATGTTCTGGGTTGGACTATAACGTCTCTTTATATAACATTCACAAAAATATTGTCTGATCTGTCATATGATTTCTTATGAAGCAAATTAACTTTCAGAATAAGGATTCATACATTCCCACAAATTAACTCATGTATTTGCCCATTAACAGACATGTCTCTCTTATGACCATCAGGTTTCAAGTTCATTTCATAGGAGAACGTAATAATGGCTTTTTTTTCTTATCTAGTCTAAACTTTTTGATAGGTAACATGAATAGATACAGCCTCCCTGCTGAATTTTTGAAATGGTTGAAATTTTATTTACATAGATACATTCACAAAATTGATTTTCTTTTTGGCTAATGTTCCTGATGAACTAGAACTGTACTATTTCAGTCTTCTGTTATTTTGAACCTTTAAGATACATATCAATTTAATCCTTGTATGACTATTTATTTTGCCTTCATTTAAATTATGCAATAGCATTTCACCTTTAATTATTTAAATTTCTAATAATTTATGGCTTCATTTCACAATTCTCCTCTCATTTTCTGATGGCAAAGGTATGCAGTTCTCCTTTTCCATGCAAGTTCTTGAATTATGGCAATGTCAACATAACTGGAGAAGCCCAGGGTTGAAAATACTCTACTTATTCTCCTGGTTCCCTACATGCAAATGAGAATAGAATGAAGGATTTGTGGGTCACTGCAAACAGAGTACTGTGAGATCCTTCAGAATAAAACACATTCCAGCCTCTCCCTTAAAAGTCCATCCTGTGTTCTCCATCCTGCAAAGTTCCTGTAAGCTTTCCACAGGGAAGAGATTTGATCAGGAGCCGATGTTTGACAAATCTTGACAACTGGCTTAGTGACAAGTTTTTTTCATCAAAAACTGGAAGCTCTTGAGCTTCCGAAATCACAACTCTTATGTTGTGCCTAGTTTATGGAGAGTTCTGGATCTTCCCTCAGTAGGAGATGGGATAGCCCAATCCTATCTCCAACAGAGGAAAGGTTTATTTCCAACCAGACCAGATATTTCTGATATCCAGCTCCCACTGAGCAGGGAACTTAGAGGAAGTACCTGTTCTTCACAGTCCAGGTCAGTTTTGAATATCTTGCTCCTGCTATATGTTAAAGTAGAGATTAACCCTTGAGTTTGATCATATTCTCCGTTTTGGTGAATGACAGCAATCAACATGTTTTTTCTCAGAATGTTCCTTTATTAGTCAATTGCTTTTCTTTTTTTTTTTTTTTTTTAAGTAAAAACTTCAATTCTTGGCAAGCCCATGTAGTTTTCTATTCTATTTGCTCTGTTTTCTCAGCTGCAGGACATGGAGAATTACTGAGAAACATAGACAACTACATTGTGAAAGAATTACACATTTAACTTTTTAAAAATGTAACTATATGCAATGTTTTCACAGATAAAAGTTTTGAACTGGTATACTTGCTTTGGTATTCAGGTTTCTGTGCATAGGAAAATTCCAGATGTTTCCACCATAAACCCGTTAGAATATTTTCCAATAAAAACACAATATTAGGCTTATCCTTTGGTTTGGAACAAGGATTGTGTGAAGGTCTGGTAGAAGGGAGATGCTCAGGAGCAGGAGGGTCTGATCTGTACAGCAAGGATGTCTGAAAGCCACACCAAGTTTGGCAAGTGAAAGGCAGCCTGGGTACATTTGGTTTCACCAGGAAAAATATTAATTTAAAAATCATTCCTTACATAGTGATGGGTACAAACACAGTAATTTGACAACACCATGCTCAAAATCTCGGTGGGATCAGGAGTGGCATGGTGTTTCAATGAATTGAGAAGAGTGTCAGAATCTTCCTTAACCGAACAGCACAGCCCTCTGGCTTCAGATGTAATCATGAGCAGAAAGGGGTAAATGTAGTTTTTTGTCTTGTAGAATCACCCATCAACATTTGGTGATAATTCAGTATTTATTGGAACACATTGAATGCTAAGAATACACTTATTTATAGAAAGGATTTTATACATTCTTTCTCTGAGGAAAGGCTGAAAAAAAATATGTTCAATAGCAAGTAGAGAAGTTCCTCCTGGGAAGTTATGTGAGTAAAGAAAAAAGTGAAATTATAATGGAAGTACCTTACAATCACCTCTGTAATAAGTGGCTCTGCCAGGAAGAACAGTGAGCATTTACTTTGCATTATTTTTCATTTCTATAACCTAGTATCTACATTATTGGTTTATTGTTAGTTAGTGATGAAAAATTTGTTCCACACCACGTTATAAGCAAATTTCTGGCGTCATTCCTTTGTTCTTTTTTTAAGTGCAGTATGTTTCTTATACAAGACACTGAGTTCCAGTAATAATAAGATATCCTAAAAATGTGAAAAAAAGGAAAAAAGTGTGCATTTTTGGGCCATTTTCTTTTTTTTTTGGCTTTTGCATACAAAAGTTCAACAAAAGATTGCTATAATTTGCAGTAAATTGCATAAAATTGACTTGTTGTTAACTATCAGCATGTTTATTTACTTAGGTTGTATAGAAACACTTTATGGAAAAGTGGAAATAAAGTTGCTTCATTTGAAATAGCATGCAAGCAGAAATTGTCTTTAAAATAATTTTATGGCATATTAGTTCTCTTCATTTAAGAAATACTTAGCATATAGGCAATTACTCTTTTGTAACCTCAAACAAAAATATTTTATGGTTGTAGGAAGGGTATTTAGAGAGCTGTGTGAAATTTCAAAGGGAGTAATTTGTCATATAATTTTGAACAAATGTTTTTAATATTAATTCATTTCCTCTGTGTTAAAATAAGAATGTTTCATTTGACTTTCTTTTCTACAAGTATTTAATCTTGCAATTAAAACAAACAATCTTCTGTATAAATCTACTGCAATATCTTAATTGTAAAGATGAAAAGCATAACTATGGCTTCCAAGTTGCTGCTCCCAAAATCAGTCTCTCATCATGTGATTCAAGCCATCTCCACAGTTTTCTGAGCTGCATATCAAAGCCCTAGACTTCTTCATTCAATTAGCATTGCCAATTTATCTCCTTCGCCTAAAGAAAGTAATGGATTTTTTCAGAGTCAATATGTAATGATGCCATGATTTCAGTGAGAATTAGATGATACCAGAAACCTTCCTGACATAAATGTCTTCTGAGATGTTTATAATTTACCTGTCCAAAATGCTGACTAAAGTTACAATATTTTTTTCATCTCTATTTACACAGTATACAAACTAGGCCCAGTTTCAGCAAACCATGTCAGAATAAGTTTTCAAGCAGGTGGGTGTTTGGTTTACATTCTTTCGCTTGGTTCTTGACATATCTCTCCTTCTCAGCTCTCAAGTTAGGTATCTCTTTTGTAAATTTGGTGAATGTTTTTGTTACCAGGATGGTGTGTCTGCTCTCAGTCACCAGTGCTTCAATAATGTACACCTCTAAAGTGCAAGAACTGTATTACCTGAGAAAATTTCATGGACAAGAAAGTAATCTTATTGGAGACAGAGTATAAGGAACACTCAGAGTACTTTCTGTGCAACATTTATTTAAATAAGCCTGCATAGGATTTTCATAATATAATCATAAAATATATTGAGTTAAAAGGACCTTCAAAGTCCAACTCCTGGGAGTTGATGGTGATTAACAAAATTCTATCCAAACTAAATTTAGAGCTAGATTATCACTTTCAGTCCTCCAATAAATCTATTTTATGGAGAATGATTTTCTGCATTTTTCAACCTTTCTCTAGATTTTCTCAGTTATTTGTACAATTTTTCTTTTAGGATGCCTTCCTCCTAGCCAGCTGTGACTGCATTCCCAAGTCCCTGTTCTATTCATTAAATAACACAAAGGGGAAGTCCCACTAACATTAATGCTGCTGTAATGATTTACAGACGCTCAAGCTGTCTGATTGTCTGTAAATGGACTGGACAGAAGAGATCTCTGTTGATTTCTCCACCATTGTCCATTTTCTGCTTGCTTTTTTGTACATTGCTTTCTGACAACCCTTTTCTTCATGGCAAACCTAGAAGAGGCAGCAGACTGCTTCACTGGGTTACATATTTTAGGGAAGCCACACTTTCACTTTTTTAAATATGCACTCCTAAATTAATCATTTTGGTTGGCTTCTACCTTGACTTGTTTTGTTTCTCATAATTTTAACTTTTTTCTCTTTTCTTACAAGTCATGCCTGTGACATACCAATCCCAACATTTCTGGTGCTTCCTTCCCTTCTTTCCACTGATTTGGTCATTAACACTTCCCATGGTCCTTGGTGCTTGCCTTTATTTCCATGTTTGTCCCTCTCACCTGTTTTAGTGTTGTGCTTACTTCTTTTGAGTAGCCTTCAAAAGGGTCATTGTTGCCAGGCAGACATTCTTAATTCATGCTCTCTCTTCTATTGTCCTGTCTCTTCTAGAAATTTATGCCAGCAACTGCTGCCTAGTATTTCTCAGAGCTATTTTAACCAAGCTATGTCAGCCACGTACATTTGCAAAGCTGTGTCTCACACAAGAAATGAGAACTGAATGACTTCTTCCAAGTCAGAGTGATGTGTCTACAGTCCTTACCTTCATGGCAAGCATAGCGCCTTCACGGCCTTTCTTTTTTAGCCATGTGTCCAGGTTGCACATGGTGGATAATGCAAAAAGATGGAACAACACGATGTGTACCTCAGGGAGATCTGATTGTTGGGTGAAAACTATGTGTAAATATCACTTCTTGTTGAATGTTACTGCCCTTGTCTGACGATATGGGGATAAGGGGTGGAATGTCCTGGGTTGACTTTATGATGCTCGTTATCCCCGTTTGTCTGTATAGCTCAGAAATAAGTTTTGCACCTTTAAGATTGATTCTGAGAGCGAAGAGGGGAGTTTGTTTTCAGAAAAAAACTGTACTCTTGCCTCCTCTGCAAGCCTTTGGGGGGATTGTGTGTCTGCAGCGGGACAGAGCTCTCCTTTGCTTTCTAATTAGTTTTAGCTAGCTGAGGCAGAGAAGTTCCTTGGACTGTGGTTCTTTCTTTTTTCTTTGGACCTGCAGGTTTAAACCTGCTCTGAACACCCAGAAGAGGACCAGGAGCTCACACACCTGTGGCCACAGCATTTCCAGCATTGGAGGGACTGATAACAGCCTGGGACTCTCGCTCTGAGTTCGTCATCTCTTCTGGAGCGGGAAGAGTTTTATTGTTTAATATTGTTCATTTTTTGCTTTTATGCTGGTGAATGCATTGCCTGTTAACTAAACAGTTAATTCCACTTTTCTCCAAGGAAATCTTTTTCCCGAACCTGTTGCGGGGGGGCCACTTGAATTTGCTTTCGTGAGGAAACCTCTTTAGAGGATTTTCTCCCAAAATTGCCCCAAACTAGGACACCATGTTAGCTGCTCTGTCCACAAGGCTTATCTTAACTCCTCCTAGATCTTTAATTCCATGTTTTTTGCCAACATTTTTTCTGGTCTGTACTTGTTCTTCTGCATTTCTTGTATGTAGATGCTGCCTCCTTCTCCAGTCATTGTCTCTGGTAGAAATTTTGTTCAAGCTTCTTGCAATTTCTCTATCCTCCTGCCCTCAAATTCAGATTTTACCCTATCCCATCACTGGAAGCTTCTATTGTCTTATTAGGTAATCTCTTTGCAGGTAGTTTTCAGGACATCTGCAACTTCTTGACTGCTTTCTTCCATCTCAAAATCTTGTTTCCAGAATTTTTTTTCTCAAAAGTTACTGCTATGGCTCATGTAGGTTTTGTTTTGGCGTTTCTTTTCTATTTCTCGCCATCTGTGTGGAATGTTATTACCAGATCCATTTGTGTAGCTCTAAACTG
Organism: Leptocoma aspasia; assembly: GCA_013399835.1. NCBI lineage: Eukaryota > Metazoa > Chordata > Aves > Passeriformes > Nectariniidae > Leptocoma > Leptocoma aspasia. The sequence continues at coordinate 198,351 of VXAX01001647.1, read as the reverse complement.
GATTCGGGCAAATGCTGTAGACTGGTATCATTTCTCCCCATTGCGACTTCCAGCAGATCATCCATTTTTTACTTACAGGGAAGCAGGAATGAAATTATTCTTACAGCCCACAAAGGAGGAAAAGATGCCTTCACTGTTGGGCAGTGGCATAGAATGTGATCCTGAAGAATTCTTTTTCTCAGTGGGTATGCTGTTGAATAGGTCTTCTAAAGGGAGGGACGTTTTCCTATTGTCTTGTACCATATATTTTACCAAATCAGCAGAGGAAAACTGAAAGTGGGTTGTCACCTAATGTGAGGAAAAACTGCTTACTCAATGAAAAGTGTGTGCTTCACATACCTGCTATCTTACATACTTCATAGTTTACAGAAGCCTTTTAATCTGGCAAAATAATTTAATGAGGCCTCAGGCTCTGGAAAAGAAAAATGTTAATTTAGGTGCCATGTCACAGGCAATTATTTGGGATAGGAACTGGAACAAAGGTGCAGACATGCAATGGCAAATGGCATCTCAGAAGCTAAAATTCTGTTTCTCAGTGTCCTCATTCATCTGTGGCTTTGCAATTTAGTGGATTGTCTAATTAGGTGTAATCAGCAGCCAGCTGATGAGCATAGCACTCGGCTCAGATTTATTGGAGCATTAATGAATGATCCTTCCCATGCTTACACTGACCATAAGATCATAGTAATTATATGTTATTTCACATGTAGCCTTTATTATGTTCATAAGGCTCCTGCCTGAGATTTTAAATGAATTTAGTCTGCAGAAACCTGAAATGCTTACCTTGGGCTGTGGTTGAAGTACACCAGATGAGCTATACTTAATGCTAGCACAAAAACCAAGCACAAAAATGTCAAGTGAGGCCAATTATTTTTTCTTAAAATTTAGTAATAATCTGCAAAATGTCAACTATCCTGAATTCAGGATTTCTGAAATAAAATTTAACTGTCACTTGAGGGGATTCATTCTCACATTTCATTTCTCTCTGGTGCAATGATCTAGTTGCAATTCTGCCATTTCTTTATAGCTGACTCCCTAAAAATGGAGAATGGGGAGTGGAAGAACATGTGTTCTTTTACACGAGTATTTTCATGTTGCCAGATTGCATGTTGGCATTCTAAGGAAAGTGATAATATAAATTCCTTGTAGAACAGCTATATTATCTGCAGTGAAAAGGGTAAAGTGTCAAAGGTAAATGAGATGGAAAGGCGGAAGGTTGTTACAGAAGGCAGCGGATGAGTGTCAGTGTGTGACACATACTGCCTTTGCCTGTGGGTTTTAGTTGTGGTTGGCAATACTCTGGTATTGTTGGCATCAGTTAGCATCATTTATCTCAGTGGGAGATGCTTTTGAGGTAAGCCAAAGCTGCAATGCAGCTACTATGTCAGGACTAGCAGCTGTGTCCCAAGATCATCTCTGCAGCTCAGCGGTTCAGAAAAATATTTTAATATCCCTGAAGGTTTGAATCTTCCTGTTTGTTACCAGGTAAAGGTAAAGATACTTTCCTTGTGAGTGAGACAAGAAATCAGGGCTTCATTAGTGATGCTGTTGTTTTCTGCACAGATTACATTGACTTTCGTTTTTTAACTTGGACAGCAGTCTAAATAATCATCAGAATCTTGATGGTTATCTATAAAGGGTTTATAAGCACATAATTTTAGAAGAGCAGTGAGTGTCTTTTAGATTTGCAGGTGGCATCTTTCCAATTGTCATATATCTCTAAGGAGCCACACATTTGGCAGCTATGTTCCCACAGGCCATTTTTAGACAATGGCTGTTACACCATATTGCATAACTGCATCCCAAGATGCACCCAGGCTTCCCCTTTGATGAAGGAGAATGATGAAGGAAAGAAACAAGCTAGTTTCCCAAGGATGGGAATATCAGGAAATATATCAGGAAAAAGAGTTACTGGCTTAACAGTCTGAATAACATTCTGGCACCTTCAGTGTCTCCAGGAAATGAATAATTCTAGTACTTTCTGAAAAATCACCACAGATCATCTTTGCAAACATTTTTATGTAAGTCTTTATGAAAAAAGTGGGTTTGGATATCGAAAAGGATGTTAAAAATTGCAGGCCAGATCACAGCTGCTGCTCTGACTTAGAAGAGTATCATAGTCTTCCCTGAATTTCTTTAGGGCTGCTTTCCTTTCTGGAATGGTTCAGAATAGGCTGACACACAAAGACTTTGGCCTGCTTTCATGGGAATTTGGTATTGCATATTGAGACTAAATTGCACAGAAATTCATGCTGTCTTTCATATGCTAGAGGCCCATGTTCCCTGAACCTCATATTCTTCCAGAAGGAGACTCAAAGCCCATGTGTTGACCTTTCCTCTGTTACTTGCTGTCATTCCAGATGGCACCAAAGAAAAAAAGAAGGAAATGTGATGCTCAGCGTTTTTCAGCTGTCACAAATATTTATCTAACCACTAGCAAGGTAGCTTGGTGGTGGAAAATAACATCCTGATTCCATTGTTGTATGATCTTTTAGAGCTTTTGTTCTTAAAAATCTCAGATGGTCTTGTCCTCCTCCTCTTTATTTTCCAAACATAATTTGTTAACAGAGTGAAAAAAAGAAGAGACAAAAATATCTAGGTGAAGAATAGCAAAACAGTTGACTGCTGCCTAAAAACAGTTTAAAATGAAAATTTAAATATTGCAGATGTTATTCTTCATTATTAGTTTCCCAAAATAAGCTTTTTAAAAAGTCAGTTTATTTTCTTGAAAGCAGATTATCATGGCCTCCCCTGTTTCTGCTTAAAAAGATCACTTTTCCTCTGCCTTCTCTGTTTTTTGCTGTCACAACCTGGTACAAGGATTAATCCCTATAGCAGTACAAGAAAATTGAAATTGATTTTCATCACAGCACTCAACAGTATTCTTAGTAGGATGGGTTCCCAAAATGACTTCCTAAACTTGTAAATAAACAGCATAAACCTCATGAAGCATATACTTCAGCTTTTGAAATTCTTAATTATGGGGGTTCCATCTTATTTAAATAGCAGTAAGACTTAATAATTTTGCAGGAATGTCTTGCAATTAAGCAGAAATGCTGGGTTCTATATGAACATTGAGCAGCTATAGTTTTCTAGCTGAGTGGTACCATTCTGAAGTCTTGCCAGAAATAGTCAGTGTATTTTCTTAGGAAATATCAGCAGGCTGATAAGTTAGTTTGCATATTAAAGGTAAATTAGGAACCACTATTTCTAGAGATGATTAAACATTAATAATCCCTTTGAGAAATTATCATTTGGAGATGCGTATTGTGGAGAAAAATTCAGCTTTGACATATGATTTCAAGCTTCACATACTTTATTGGACTGAGGATATAAACTATTTCCAACCTCGCCAACAATTACTTTGGCTTCTTTGGAAAGTGAAGTATATTGTGATTATAATAAATAAATGTTAAATGTAATTTGATTTTTTTCAAGCCATGACATGGTACCTTACTTCTAATTACATTACCAGGTAATTAGGGGAATAGAAAATGAAATTATGGAAGCCATCATGAGACATTCTTAGCATCAGTATTTTAATATTGATTACATTATAGCATGTTTGATAAAACTATATGTTCAAACAGCATTTGTAGATAGAAATATTTAAAGGTCTCCTGTCTTGAAAAAAATTTTGCACATACTATTCTGAGAGTTTTCTGAAAAGATAACAGAAAAAATACATTTTGGCCTTATGCTTTGTACTGCCTTGTGGCATCCAGTGTTAGTAAACTGGTAACAACAAATGAGAAGGCTGAGGTGGTCAATAACTTTTATGCCTCTGTCTCCCATGGCAGCCTTGCCTCCCACACTCCATGAGTAGATGGACAGCAGGATGGGGAAGGGAATCAAAGTCCTTCCCACTGTATGGAAAAATGAGGTTCATGACCTGAGAAAACTGAATGTACCTGATGAGATGAATCTCAGAGTCTTGAGGGAACTGGCTGGTGTTGCTCCCAAACCATTTTCCATGACGTTTGAAAAGTCATGGCAGTCAAATAAAATCCCAGGTGACTGGAATAGGAATAAATTGTACCCATCTTTAAAAAGAGTAGAAACGTGAATTCTGTGAACTACTGACCTGTGAGCATCACCTCCGTGCCTGGGAAGATCACAGAACAGATCCTGCTGGAAGCTGTGCTAAGGCACATGGAGGACAGGGATGCGATTTGGGACAGCCAGCATGGCTTTACCGAGGGCAAGTCCTGCCTGACCAACCTGGTATCAGACAGGAACACTAGTGACTTTCTGTGTTGTAGTGACTACATCAGTGGACATGAGAAGGTCTACAGATTGCACTCATCTGGACTGTTAGATGGATAAGAAAGAGGTTGGATGGTCACATCCACAGGGTATTGGCCAGCAGTTCGGAGTCCTGATGGGCATCAGTGACAAGCAGTGACCCTCAGGGGTCTGTGCTGGAACCAGTGTTATTTAATACCTTCATTAATGAGGTTCACAAGGCCAGATGCACGGTGTTGTACCTGTGATGGGGCAATCCCCGGTATCAGCACAGGCTGGGCGATGAACAGATTGAGAGCAGCCCTGGTGCACTGCTGGTTGACAAGAACCTGGACATGACCCAGCCATGTGCACACACAGACCAGAAATCTAAATGTGTCCTGGGCTACATCTAAAGCAGCATGGGCAGCAGGAGAGGCAGGGGATTCTGCCCCTCTGCTCTGCTCTGGTGAGACCCCACCTGGAACCCTGCATCCAGCTCTGGGATCCTCAGTCCTCAGCACAGGAGAACATGGATGTGTTTGAGCAAATCCAGAGAAGGCCACCAAGATAATAAAAGGAATGGAGCTCTTTTCCTGTGAGGAAAGACTAAGACGACTGGGATTGTTTAGCCTGGAGAAGACAAGACTCCTAGTTTACCTAATTGTGGCCTTCAGTATTTGCAGACAGCCACCAAGAAAGATGAAAAGCAGCTTTTTACAGGGGCATGTTGTGATGGCACAAGGGGCAACAGATTCACACTGAAGAGGGCAGGTTTAGATTAGATATTAGGAAGAAACTCCTTAGTGTGATGGTGGTGAGGCACTGGAAGAGCTTGACCAGAAAAATTGTTGATGCCTCATCCCTGGAAGTATTCAAGGCCAGACTGGGTGGGATTCTAAGCAAGTTGGTCTAATGAAGTGTACCTCTGGCCATGGCCAGAGGAATTGGAACTACAAGGGCTTTAAAGGTCCCTTCCAAACCAATTTTATGACTCTGATAATCTTGGTCTACAAGGAGAGGCAGAAATTGGAGTATGTAAGTGGCAATGTGTATTGGGTCTGGCTGAGATGGAGTTCAATTTCCCATAGCAGCCCTCGCAGTGCTGTGCTCTGCATTGGTAGCTGGAAAGGTGTTGATAACACACCATTATTTTTGGGTAATTCTGAGCAGCACTGCTGCAGTGTCAGCACTGCAGCACTGTTTCTATCATCCTGTATCACATCAGTAGGCTGGGAACAAGCAAGATCATGGGAGGTGACAAAACTAGGTCAGCTGACCCAATTTCACTAACAGGATGTTCCATACCATATGACATCAGCTCAGATACAAAAACTAAGAAAAGGAGGAGAAAGGGAGGCATTGATTATTTATAGTGTTTATCTTCCAGAGTAACCGCTATGTTGTTGAAGCCCTGTTTCCTGGGAAGTGGCCAGAGGTTTCTTCCTAGTGGGAAGTATAGAACAAAATATTTTTTTTTCTTTGTGCACACACAACTTACTGCTTTTGCTTTAGTAAACTGTCTTATTACAACTTAGTTGAAAACAAGTTGTTTTCCATCTAATTTTCTATTCCCTGTCCAACTCAGGAGGAGTGATAGAAGGGCTTGGTAGACACTTGTCATCCACCTGAGGTCAACCCACAACACAATGTTGTGTTATGCCACACATTAATGGTTACGCTATGTTATTTTTACCAACTTTTTCATCCACTTAACATTTACATATAGATAGGCCATATTTAACCCCAGCCAATAGATAAGCACCCCACAGCCACTCAGTTAAATTACTCTGTTGGGAAATTCAGAATAGGAAAAGTGAGAAAGCACATAGGTTGAAATAAAATGCTTTTATCTACAAAGATAAAGCAAAAGCTGCAAAGACCAGAACAAGGAATTAATTTGCCACTTCTCATCTACAGGCAGGTGTTAGGAAAGCAGGACTCCACCACACACAACTGTTACTTGGGAAGACAAACTTCATCACTTTGAATGTTCCCTCCTTCCTTCTCCTCCCAGCTTTACATGTGGCGTATAACACCTTATGTTGTGGGATACCCCTTGGGTCAGCTGGGTCAGTTCTGTTGGCTGTGGCCCCTCCTATCTCCTTGCACACCCCCACCCTCCTCATTGGTGAGATGGGTGAGGAGCAGCAAAGGCCTTGGCTTTGTGTAAGCCAAGCTCAGCAGTAACAAAACATCCCTGTGTTATCAAATGTGTTTCCAGCACAGATCCAGCACAATAGAATTCCATACTAGAATGAAGAAAATTAACTCTATCCCAGGCAAAACCACCATGGATAAATATTGACTTCTTGTCAGTATGGAAGTGGGACAGAAATATTGACATTCAGCTTGGCTTGCAATATGGCTGATGCATGACATGCAGACCCAGTGTGCCCAGCTGGTGGTTTCTCAGAGTGCAGAACACCCAGAGAAGCTGGTGTTCTGTTATCTTCATAGTGCTTGATGCCCTCTTCTTCTAGCTGAGCCCAGCCCTGGAGTCCCAGAAACATTTTATTGGATCAGACGTTGACTTGAAACATGAAAATTGCCAGGCAGGTTTCTATGTTTTATCTCACACACCAGATGCTGAAGATAGCTCTGGGTGCTTCAGCATGCTTAGGTGGCACATGGTTTCTGGCACACCAGGGGCTTTGCTCACTGACAGCTACTGGTTTTTTTCATTGCCTAACAAGAACATGATTAATTCAGGCAATGCATTTATTACCAGCAAGTTGAGGAGGAGTAAAATCCTGCTGTATTCATCAGCATATGTTTTGTTGGAAGTCTGAAAATGACTGCATATAATTAATAGTGATTAGAGACAGTGATGGTTATTATTTATTACCCTGCCATAGAGGTGTCATTCCCTTGTCATTCTAGACTCAAACCAGTGAACTCTTTAGGAACCAGAATGTGAGGTTTCTCTGAATAATTTTTCAGTAATTGTTATATTTTTGGAGGAAAAAAAAGAGAATAAGCATAGATTAAAACTTCAAATGAGCACTTTGCCCGCCCCATGAAGACCACTAAAAGCAATGTGCCTGATCTTGGTTGGTACTGAAGCTGCTGTCATCAGTTATCCTGCATTAGAGCATCACCGTGTTGGACTTTTTGCTGCCTTGGTGGATAATAGAATGAGCAGGTGGCCAGCAAAGTGTGCAGTGAGCGCTGCTCAGCCTTTGCACTGGTGACATCTTCCATCTCCCAAGAGAGTGAGAGGGCAGAGTAAAGCACAGGTAACTGGCTGTGGAGAATGTCAGCCCTCTGTAAACACAGCCAGTGAAACAACAGCATGTACAGGCAGTATCAGAAAGGTCCATCTTGGACCCCTGGGAATGACCCAGTTTTGCTGGTGTGTTTTTGTGTTTTTATGTATTTGTGGTTTTCCCCGTAAATAAACTGGTACCAGGTAGCTGAAAAATGACTATTTAACAAAGTTTTGTACCTTTCTATCACTTTTTCATTATATAGTGCACAGTCTGAGAGAAAAATGTCAGGTTCTGTAAGTGGGAGAAAATCTTTCTTGGTGCAAGGATTATACTACCCCATTAGATGTGAGCAAGGTTTGTAATAAGACCAGCAGGAAGCAGATATGCTATCAAGAAGAGAAAATAGTTTTTTCTCTGTGTCATATCTAGTGAGCCAGAATTTTGCAAAATATGTCTTAACTTATACCATCAGGGTACCAAAAAATGTTATGTCTTCTCCAAACTTTAAACATACTCTGATTCCTGAAATATGAAAAACAAAACCTGAAAAGCATAGGGTGAGTTTTTTGCAAAGTGATATTCATGATACAAACAAGAGTTCAATAAGCTCAATCAAAATATTTACATTCAGTTTTGACCCTTAAAGAGATTTTAAACTGTTTCAAAGTATTAACTAAAGTTAGCTAAATAAAGAACACATAGCATAAAACATAAATTTTCCTCTAGAAGGTAGCATAACAGCCTTCTTCCACTTAGAAAACCATTTTTCTTCAGCTTCCCTAACCAAGCTACTAAAACAAAGAACACCTCCTGTCAGACTCCTGGTGGCTTTTAGGGGACATGGGTTTGTATTACTCACTTTTCACGTTATCTAGTCCCAGTAAAGGGCAAAATCACTTGTCAGAGTAGAATGGCACTGGCCAGAGGGAAGAAATGGGGAGCAGGCATTAGCTTTGTATGAGTGTGCATTCATGCTTCAAAACAAAATGGGGAACAATCGACCCATGTTAGAATTCAGTTCATTAGGATTGTTTCGGGTAATTGATTGATTACATAATTGCATAGGGCAAGTTTTATATGTTCCTAAAGCTAAATTTGATGAGAAACTGGAATGTCAGTCAGAAAAGAAAAAAAAAACCAACTTTGTCTCCTGCAGTACTTCATCAGAGCTTAGAACAGAGGCAGCTATTGTGTATGTACTTATTATGTAAAATGAAGATGAGAATGAAGAAAGTTTTAAAATTAGAAAATATGTTGAGTTCTATGAAACAAACCCTTAAATACAAGAATAACTTAGAGGGAAGGAGCAAAAGGACAATTGAAAACTGAAAATAAGATGAGCAATTGTGATATTTGAAGTGGAATGAAGATACTTATACTATCCAACTGTATACAAACAATCTTCTTCAATGTGAAAGGGGGATTTAAATTAATTTAAAAATTAATTCATATAATTTGGATTAATTTGCAAAAAATTAATTTATATAATTTGGATTTCTACAAAGATACATCTATGAATTACTGGTTATTTATAGAGTAGTTACTTTTACTGTTCTGTATGGCTTTTGAACCATCAAGCAGTTTGACATTCCTGCCCACCTTGGTTTCATCAGCAAACTGATTGAGCCTGCACTCAATCCCCTCATATGGTTGGTTGATAAAGACATTAAACAGAATTAATCCACTAGTGTGCATTGCAGTGGAGAAACTTACTAAGTTTACATTAATAATAGTTAAAAACCAAACAGTTTTTTAAACTTGCTATCACTGATTTATAAAAGATCTTCCCATGTGCTTGAGCACACAAATGTCAAGGTTTTTCTTAATAATGAAGAGAGTTCCTTACAGTATTCAGTAACACAAACTCTAAAACAATAGGGAAACAATAACTTTGGAAAAAATCTATGTTCTCCTGAGATCTAATTTTTTAATATGTCTGCTACCATTCAAAATTTCACTAAATCATGTCTGGAGCAACAAACTCTCTATCAAAGATGCAAACCTCAACAGTTTGTGTAGGTAGATGATGGCCTGTGTGTGAGGTGCTGCCTGTGCAATGGCACAGGTTACGTGATGGTTTCTCCACAATCACACTGGGGAATCTCCCCTCAGTAAACTTGTAACCCTTCCTCAGGCTCTGCTTTATCTAGTGTGCTGAATGCTGTGTGCTGTTATTCATATCTCTAAAATAGTAGGGAAATGTCTACCAGGGAGGGAGGTCTGTGCAGTGACAATTCTCATAAAAATGTGCAGAGACAGGGGAGCCTGAGTATGTGTATGCCTTTGTACACAAAATGAGCAAATTTATTTTGCTTCAATTGTCAGTGCGAGACCTAGACCAAGAGTCTGTGTGACAGCCCGTGAAGTACAAGTTATAAGTGGCTGATAACGAAATATTTCACTGGAAATATTTATGCAACTTAAATTCAGTAGTCATGCCTAGTATTTTATAGACTCTATATTGAATTATGCATCAAATATCTATCTGCCAAAGCTAATATATTCAGAGTTGTAAAGGCTAGTGAATCATCTGGAACTATCAATCTGTGTGTACCCCTGTTGTGCTGGAGAGATGAGGGAGATACCAGGTGACATTGATGTGTAAGAAGTTAGAGAGCTAGTACCTAGCTTCAGTTCTCAAAGATAAAAACATGTGTCCCTTATTAGGAAACTTTCTGGAGATGATTTTGTTGATTCATAGAACTATATGTGCATCTCTACCTGAAGGGATTCATTTGCTTGAAGAGGAAAATTCACTTTGCATTATGGTAAGGCCAAGATTTTCCTGAATTTCTAGATCAATGGTGTCAGTTGAATACATAAAATTATTTGCATTTATTTATGTGTAACATTACTTTTGTACAAGGCTGCTTTAGTCAAGCAGTAGTTGAATTCAAAGCTTGATCTCCAATCAGTTTTACCTGTAATGAAACCCTGCAGCTCTAGAAAAGGCTTAGACCGTTCACATAAGTTCTGAGAAATCATGTCTCTTTCTAATAGGGTGACATTGCAGGGCAGCCTATAAAAATTTCATATCTGTAAGCATCTTTTCACTCTTGAGATATAGTTTGCACTGATACCTCTTCAAATGGTGACTATCTTGTATAATGTAGAAAAGAAAATGGCAAAATGAAATTAGGAAGATGCTTTCCTGTGCTGTGCAACAGCTGGATACAGCACCTTCATACTGCGTTCAGAATACTTGCCTGCAATGCCCAAATGAGAGGTCCCTCTGCTCTGGGGACAGGGAGGAAGAATTTGTTACTGCATCGCCTACTGAGGTTTAATTGTACAAATATTTGTGTATATGCAGAGACATATATGTGTGATGTACATATAACTTGTTCTATTTCCTTTAAAAAAATGTTTAAATGTAGCTGGGCTAAAATATCAGCTAAGTTATTGTTTACGCTGTATAACTTTGGTAAAAACCAGCTTTTGCTTAAAACTTGCCTTGAGTATTCACTTATTGCAGAGAAAGAAGTTGCACAGCTTATGGTGCTACAGACTGGGGGCTCTGTGTTGTTCAGTAGGTTTTTTGTGGATGTTGCATGGCCAGTGAATATTCGAGGATGAGGAAGCTGAGCTCCTGCACCGATTAGGTTTTGGTTCTGAACAGCCTTTCAGCATCAAGCCATGCACACCTGCATGTGCACATCCACACAGACAGAGCCAATAGTCTCAGCAGGTGGGTTGCAAACCTCTTGTTGTGTACCTTTTAGTGAAAAATGTTGATGCTGTAGAGATACCAACCTCAAACCATAAGGTAATAATGTAAAAATAGCTGGAGCATGTTAGTGACTGGATCATCTGAAGCGGGACCATACGCAGGTCACACTGCATAGACACAAAGAGTGGTTCTGTTTTCTGTTAGAGAGGATAATGGATTTCTTTGTCTGTCTGTTTTGGGGGATTTTTTTGAAACCTCAATTGCAGAAATAATTGATACAATCTTTTATCTATAATTGATGGGTTCCCTAGCTCAGCACCTTGGAAGATCATGCTGCTGATTTAGAAGCTTAAATCAAAATGTTTAATTTTAAGTGGTGGTGATGTGAGCTTTAGCTTGAAGTTAATGGAGAAAATGTGGCATTGTCTCACCATTCTAATCTTTCATTTGTGGCCACCAAATATGTTAAAGGCATATAAAGAAATAATCTCACAAAAACGGAATAGCCAAGAAATTTGTGGCATCCTGTGGAAAATATGGGCACTATGCCTTGTTCATTCATGTGCATTTTTTCTGTGACTTAATAATGACTAGAGTAGTTCTAAACCTAGTGTGAAATATTATTGAAGAATAATTACTTTTTCTCGCTCAAATGCACAACCATTTAAAATAGTTATTATAGTTTTGGAATGTGTTTATTACAGAGAATTTGCTGATGAAAAAAATAATTACTTGGCTCTGTGATGTTTTCAATTCAAGAAAAGCAGTAACAGCCTACTGTTGAGTTTATTGTACTTTTCATTAAAGCAGCTGGTATTGGCTATTCTAAGAGTGAGGATATGAACCATTGTTCTGATGCAATAATTACTGCTTTCATACGGAACCATCTGGTTTTACCTCTGTTCTCAGTATTTTTAACATTGGTAAGAAACAGTGAATATTCATAAAAGCTGAGTTTTTATGTAATTTTCAAATAATTAGATTTATTTGTTTTCTTTCAGTTAATTTAATACAGGAAACTAGACTTAACTTTTACCCTGCTCTTCAATAAAAATTAAGAATTTTTAAGGACAGGCCCTGAATACGATTGGATGGTCTAGCAGAAACATAATGCAATTTGTGGCATTTTTGTGCCATTTTTTTGTTTGATTGCTTTTGGTTTTGGTTTGTTTTGCTTTGAATTGAAACATTATGTAAAAACTTGATATTAGCAGCAAATTTGATAGAGTCTCCAGTGCCTTACATCAAGTGGAGTGCTTAGTCGTGGAGTGGTTTTTCACAGCATCGCTAGAAATAAGAACACAGCTGAGTTAGGCGACTGGGTGTCCTCTTTAAAAAGGATTTAGATCTGTCTTAGATCAAAACACATAAAAATGTAGCTTCTCTATTCACAAGTTCATAGAGCAGTACCAAACTTTTGATTACAAGATTCTGATAAGAACTGTATTCCTAATACAAATGCAGCCCCTAATCCCACAGGTTTGGAAGAATGAGGAATATATCAAGGCTGTTTGCTTTTTCCTACACCTGACACAAATCTCTAAAATGGCTATGGTTAAAGTACTACTAATGACTAGCTCAATTACCTTCAAAAGGATTTTGCTTCTTCACAGTTTAACATTTTAAGACAACACTGGTTATCAAATGAGCTCCTCTTCCTTGTCTCTCAGTGGTTTTCTCCTTCCCAGATACAGCAGAGAGCATTTCATAGTTTCAAGGGCATTCCAGGCAGAAAGTACATAATACTATTAATTGCAAAACTCTCCAGGTACTTGTCACAGTCCTGAAGAGATCAGCCTGCACTGGCATTGTGTATTCAGATAAAGCTCTGCAAGCAGCAGGATGCTTGGATTTATTACTGCTGCCAGAAAGCAGGCACAGTTTACTGGTAGTGGTTTGTCAGCAGTGCTGTTCAGTTTTGGAAACTGATGGCAATTTTATTTTATATTTTGCATAAGGTTTTTGGGCAGGTCCTAGTGGCACTTCGTAAAGTATCATGGTAGCTGAAAGAGAATCAGTCTGCTGACTGTAGAGCATCAAGATGGAAACAACTATTAAGACTTAAAACAAATCAACATTGATAGCTCACATGCACGGGAGTTTTTTGCTGAAAGTTGTATTTGAGCATGAAAGCTAGAGTTTTGCATACATCTAAAATGTATGGGTCTGTTCTGCAATACTGATTGTTTTTGAACAAAGAGTAATTCAGACACAGAATTTTACTGATGAGAGGATCTCAAATGAATAAATTAACCAAATTTTCAAACGAGGAAAGCTGAGTCATGCTGATCTCTAGATGCTTTCTGTCCTAAAAATATTCACCCTGAAAGTTAGGTTGTCACACCCTCTTGGTGTGTGAAGGTAAAGAGATGCTAACAGAAAACTTGGGGTGGAAGACTCCTAAAGCTGCTTCCTCTCAAATGTACCTGAAGCTTCATCTCTTCAAGCTTGTCCAGAAACTTGGCAGATATGGCTGGCCAATTGGAGGTGAAGAATACTGGTACTGTTAGGTTGCTGAGTTCTGGAAGTCTGAAAATCTTATGAGGAACCCTCCTGTAGTTATCTTTCCTATTTGAATATATGATGTATTTCTTACATTGTTTTTTTGCAATATTAACTTCCTTTGATTAAGCTGTATTTGAAATACTAAAACTGGTGTCTTTTAGGTGCTCTTGAGAAAAAGACAATCAGTCTACAAATAGTTTTCTAAGTCATTTGAGAAATTTCAGAGTTCACAGTAAATTTTAATGGTATATTGTCAGAAGAAACATAATTTATTACTGTTTTCTGGTCTTTCTGGATGTTTCCATATGACTAGGAATTAATACTTTTATTACCACATTCTCACCTTATTTCCTAACTCCTACTATAAAAGAAATTTGGCTCTCCTATTACTAATATTTAAGTGTGTTTAACTTTCTAATGTCACTTGTTGTTTGTGTATTCCTCATAGGAGTTTTAGTCTCAGTGAAAAAAAAATCCCATCAAAGTCCTAATTTATTTTCTTCCCTGTCCAACCTGTTTCTTTTTTAGCACTGATAAAGCAACCTTCACTTTGTATCAGATTGGCTTCAGCAGTCATAGGTCAAATTTTTCTCTATTATATGAAGAAGTCCACCAAGTTTCTTCTAATCAAATCCTTAGCAATGGTAAAATCAAGAGAATGTGAAAAGGCAAGCCTGATTTTATGGACAGAAGTTAATTTAGGAAGGGGCTTATTTTGAAAGCAAGCACACATAAGAAGTTTATTCTAGAACTAATAAAAGACAAAACCAGAGATCATTCAAGGCACTGTTAAAATTGTGCTCTTTTTGGTAAATATGCAACAATTAAATTTTAGATAAAAATAATAATAAAAAAATTAACTAATCATTCAAAATAAGCAATGAAAATTGCATGTGTTCTTCAAAACAAAATTCCTGTCTTTTATGTGATGCTGTGATATGGGTGTCTTAGCACAGTTACTTGGATAGTAGGTGTCATAAGGAAACACCACATCATTTTCTGAATAAACGTTGCAATTAATTGACTGTCATTTTTATCTCAGGATACAGCTATTGCTGGTCTTTTGGAAAATGAAAGTAATATGATAATTGAGGCTGATATTTGCCTGTAGTGTGTGCACAGATTTAGTGGCTGTACTGAATTGCTATGTCACAAGGAGGCTTAAGACCTCATTAGGAATCTTTGTTTTATGCAAATGCTTGGGAGGCAGTCCATCCAAATCCAGAAAAAAAAAACCAAACAGCAATAAATACAAGTAGGAAAAATGTCAGTGAGAAATAATTGGGTTTTCCACATCTTTTCTACAGAAACTGGAGTATTTCTGTATTACATGTTTTAAAGAACATGTTTTTTGAGGTTTTTCTGAAGTCTTTGCAGAGCTTCTATATAAGCATTTTTTGCCTGCCTGTAAAGGTGAAAATTACACTAGCAACATGCTGCAGCAAGAGCAAATACAATCAAATCTCCAAAGAGCTTATGATATTGAACACATTCATTTTATCAAAAATTAAAACATGCTAGAAAAAGAAACTTTTTACCATACCATAGAGGGCTTATTAATAATGCCTGCATTAAAATTAGTTTAATTTTTACCCAAATATTTCTGGAATAGGAAGGATTTTAGATTACAGGAAAAAAAATAATTTAAATTTATAACACCTGGCTAAAGCCAGGTAATCAAGATGAGGGCATATGCTCAGCACACAATCATTTTGTGTTTTAGTGACAGAGGTTGTTGTTTAGTGAACAGAATATTTGTACCTATTTGTAGTACAGGATCTTGAGAATTTTCACAGAAGCTTTCACAGCCCATCTGGGGACCTTGTACACTTTACAGAAACATACCTAGTCTGTTGTACAAGGTGAACTCTCTGGTATAGCTACACATCCTGTAGATATTCCTGCAGAATTTCCACATCTCTTTAAAATAAAAGCTGCCTTAATCTAGAAAAACAAAAAAAGAACAGTTCCAGAAACTCTTGTGAGGATTTCTGATTTCAATCAAAGTCCCTGAAGTACAGATATATATATATATATATATATATATATATATATCTGTACTTCAGGGACTTTGATTGAAATCAGAAATCCTCACAAGAGTTTCTGGAACTGNATATATATCTCCTTTTATATCTGACACTAAGGAGGAAGAATTTTCTTTCCAAGACTCATAAGTGTAACTTGTTGCAGCAGTGACACTTTGATCCTCTAACTGTAGAGGAGTTTCAGCCTTTTTGAGTTAGCCAGGTTGCAGGACTACGATCTGCCAGCTGAATGAAGCATCTGTGAAAGCAGTGTTATAAATCTCCCTAAAAAGCACCTCTTGTATAACATGTCATCATCATGGCTGCACATTCCTGGCCTCTAGGTGTAGCAATGCTTTTCGTACACTACTGAAGTTTCTTCTTACTGGCAACTTCAGTCAAGCATTGCATTCCTTGGTTTGTGTAAGAAGCAGATAGTCAAACACTAATCTATAGGCAGAATCCAACACACTGTCAATTGCTATTTGTGTGAAGCTGAAAATTGTGTATATCCTTCAGTAAAAAAATTATGCTTAGTGACCATCATGACTTTTTACTGGTTCTGTGAGTGTATGCATTTAGAATTTTGTTTTATTATCTGTACAATTTGAAAGCATTTGCAGTGACCTTAGTACAAGTATGCCTACATAAATGAAAACAACAGTCAAATGGGAGCAGCCCACAATGTTATTTACAAAAATACTGTGTGACTCGAGTAAATTATTTACAAGATACTAATGAGTTTTGCTGAGTTTCAACACAAACTTGATAGACTGGATAAGTGTTTAAATACAGGAAAGCATAGATGGATATTTTCTTACAGGAATCTTTCTTAGGTGCTTCCTTGAAATATTTTGAATAAATCAAATGTGTCATTTAAAAGAACATCTCTGAAAATTACACTCATCTCGATACAGAAATATGATCAAAATCATCATGACCCTATGGACATGACCAAATGATTTAAAGTGTAGAAAAATCTCCTGAATGAGAGTGCTAGTGGCATTAAACCTGACTTCCAGTAAAAATAGAGTGGAGTACATTTAATTTTTCACTGTTTTCTTAAGTGACAATGTTAAAAATACATAAAGACATTAATTTTCTTTTCAAATGTGGGAAAGTGGAAGTGAGTGGAGCCATAGTGCTGCACTATGGACACAGTAGTCCAGTTAGAGAAGATTAAAAAGGCAATGAACATGACTGGGGGTTATAAGGAGTATTTCTTCATAGAAAAAGTATTTTTTCCTAGCCTAAACAAAACACTCCTGTGTTATTCATGACAGATTTTTGCCTTGATAAAAATATCCCTTCTTCAGATGTAAGCATAATTATTCTAATGTTAGAAGTGGTAACAAAGGGATAATGAAAGAAACCTTTTTGTGCACTGTTGTCACTAGAAACAGGTGCTCATACACTTCAATGTAATACTCTTCTTTCTCCTCTTCCTGGCAAACACAACAGCATTTGTGCTGACCAGAAGTGCCCTTGACTGGGAAAATTTGGGCTGATGTCTGTTTTTGAACGGAGTATTCAGCTTTTGTTTCAGCTTTTGCAATGAGTAATTCTTTTTTTTTTTTTTTTTTCTTTTAACTAATGCAAGGAGGTAATTTTTTCTTTCATCTTGACCAATTGTGCTGAAACAGAAAATAACCAGGAAAATGGAATGCCCCTTGGCCATTGGTGTTACACTGTGTTCTGCATCATATCCATCCTCAGCTAAGTAATTTTGCTCCTCAGATTCTGTATACAGAAACTGTATGCAGGTAGTCCATCTAGGGAGGAATGCAGTAATAAAATCCCCAGTGGAAACTATTCAAAAATCAAAATGTGAGAATATAATTTGTAGTGTTATTTCTGCATTATTTAGTGCTGAATCTGTTCCCTTCAATTCTCCAATTGAAGCCTTGTAACTGGCAGTAGATCTCACAAAGATAGCACTGTAGCCCTACTTGTTAGAAGAGAAGAGCTTCTTTAGACATTTGTAGATTTTCATACTGAACTGAATATACTTTGTCAAAAAATCTCATTTTTGGAGACCTCTGGCTTGAAAGCTTAGTTTCTGGGAGTTACTGAAGACAGTGGGAGGTAAACCCAGGAGTATATAATGCCACACAATAGTTTTTGAGTTTGGAAAACATTAGGATGCTTCTTTTTCTTCCCTATTTTGTGCTTAGTAAGTAAAGTTAATAAGATTGTGTTGTAGTTACAGAATATGCCCAAGATTTTTTGGATCTATTTCGCCATAGCTTTTGTCAAACTATGTAAACTTTTCAATCTTTTATTTCTGTGTTTTAATACTGGGAATATGCCTTTATCTGGCTCCATATAAGTTCTCCAAAATAAAGCTTTTTTTCATTGGTGACTTGCATTCAGGCACCAAATGGACTGAATAGCATTATTTATGAATATATGGATGAAAAAGAAAAATGGTGACATGAACTTAAAAACATCTTTTGCTATTTTGAAAATGTTATATCTGAAGAGAAAATTATTTGGATAAATGGTTCATAATCAAATGTAATAAGAAAAACGACATAAGTTTCAATGAAAATTTACATTATAATTGGAAGAGGAAAAGGGAGAGGAATAAGGGTTTTTCGTAATGTTTTATTCATAAGCAGCATGCCAAGACAGTTGAATTCAGTCCTATTTGTCTATCTTAAACAGAAATGTCAGTACCTGGGCAAAGTTTTTACCATAATTTGGATCTCTGACTCTTTTCAAGATTCGGAAAGTAGAACAGATATTAAACCTGGACGTAAACAGTTTCTTATTTAAATATCTGTTTGAGAAGCTATGTTCTGCATTTTTCTGTCATTAACATCATTTTAATCATATAAATTATCAGAATTTAACAGAAAAATTGTGTACCAGAAATGTCAATAGAATGTATACTTTTTCTCAGAGTTTATGAGAAATACCTGTATTTTTCTCTCCCATTGTACAGAGATCCAAACTTTTTTTTAGTTAATGTGACTGAAAGCAAGGAAAAAAAACCTTAATAGTTTTTCAGCCTTCATCAATGGCCATGGGGATTCACTGTGGAAATAACCATGTACTTCCATTGCAAGATACAGAAATTTAAAAAATTACTGGATTTGAAACCCTCCTAATATATCTGGTTTACTAATGAGACAAATTCCTGTCTCATATATGCTCTCTGTATAATTTTCTTGGTCAGGACTAGTTGTTTAATTGGCATAAGTTAAATTACAGCCTATTAACCATTTTTTGCTGTGTCTCTTTCTCCTGTCATTGCTTCAGATGATGAAGTAACTAGAAGAGAAATGACCAAGCTTGCAGAAAATGTTGAACAGTTCACTTGCATTGAAACAAGTCCCAGGAGATGTTAGTAACCTTTACAGAAGAGATAGTAAAGGGCAAGATGTTGACTGTAGCTCTTAGGTTGGCAGCCTTCTTATCAAGAGCTGCAGTAATGTCTAGGTTTATGCACTCCATCTGCTCTCATTGAAAATGCAGACCAGGCATATCACATACTTAACATTCAGCAAGAGTGGAATCACTGCGTCTTACAAGAAGTTACTCTGTCTTACAAGGAAATGCCTGTTAACAATGTGTTAAGCTGAACTTGAGAGGCGAAAAGGACATCTGAATTATGAAAATCTAGTATTTCCATAATATTACAACAGTAATACTCATAAGTGAGTCAATCTTTTTCCAGCAAGGCCAAGTTCTTGTCTTTATACAGCCAATAAATTCCATATCTGGCTTATATTGACAGCTATATTATAAATTTTTAATTTTTTTAATACACACTCCATTTTCATCTTGTCCTCTGAGAGGATGGTACAGCTTTTTATAGTAGCTAAGGAATGAGAGCAGCAATCCCTGTTTCTCTTAACTGTTATGTTTCTCAACTTTTAATTCCTTCTAGGCCAAATATCAAAGAATGTAAGCTCACTAACAAGACCAATCTGTCTGTGATGAGGGAAAACCTTGATTAATAATTAAATGTATATTTTAGGCAGTGTTGTGGCCTAATGTTGTTGTAGATAGTGAAGATTTTTTCCTTAACACAAAATATTGTGACATGAGATGGATGAAATAGTTTTGAATTGTGCTGCTTGGAAAGCATGGTTATTAAAGCATTTGGTGTCAAATTAATAAACTAAACACTGACATTAGATTTGTTTTTATGTGTGAGATGGTCCACAACTGAAACAAAACAGTTTTCTGAGGTACTCAGAGTACAGAGTGTTTGAAATTTTTTTCCCTCATCTTCCTGAAGCCTCCAAAACTACCTTAAATATTGCAGCTGCACCATCCTTCTGAGGTCTAGTAAATTTACAGGAAACCTGGAGATTTCATCTTGATTTCTTTATCTTTACTTTTCTCTTGCATCATGAAATTGCCATAATCAGTTGTCGCCCAGAGGCTAATTTTAAAGCTCGTTTTCCTAAAGAATGGTTCTTTATCCCTTTGTGCAATGATAAATGCACGTCCAGAGCCACGCCCTGACTTTTTAGTACCTTGTAAGCATTTTTGCAGAAAGGTGGTGGCATGATGAGTATACAGCAAAAGGTGCAGATAGTATTTTTTGGATTTTCTATTTCTGCTGCATCTACATTGCCTTAGATAAGGTAATTTGGTGGAATAAAATAAGTAAAAGAAGAATAATGAATTTGCAGCCCACGGACAGGAGAAATTATGGATTATTAGAGCTCAAGAAACATCCTTTTTTATTTAACTTATATATCCTGTAAAAACCTGAGACAAAGTGGGTTTTTTTCAGAATTAATGTAATTGCATGTTTTCTAAATAGCTGGGGCACCTTCTGCCCTCTACCAACGAAGCTGGTTTTAATTTATTCTCCTATAGTAACCACAAGAAATTAGGAGTATAAAGATTTTCTCTTGCTGATCACACCAAGGTTTTCTCAGGACACCAGCTTTCAATTATGGAAAATTATTATTCCTGTCACATTAGTAGCACTGAGTTTATCAGAAATACTGAATTATCAAAAGTAGAAGTCATCTATTCAATTTATTCTACCTTCTAATTGCTTCTGTATTGGTGTTCATATCTACATAAAGTGTTGAAAGTTTATTAAAATGCTACTTTTTTATATTTTCTCTCATGCAAGCAAATGACAATTTCTTCAGTAAGTATTTGTGTCAGTTATATGAAGATATTTGAGGTAATGTTAAAATGTGTTCTAGCTTTACAGTGATTTAGATGAACTGGAATTTCACATTCTTCATTTTCTGTACAGTAGAAATCGCATCAGTGATCTAAATAAATTAGGAGACAGTCACTGTAATAGGATACACCAGAGATTCGAAACACTGGTGATTAAGTAATTGGCAATGTTTGTGTTTAGCCTTCACCAGTATGGACAATTCTTAGCATGATGATCCTCTGTACTGAATCACATTTCAAGAAGAAAAATTATACAAAATATCAGAAACAAAAATAATGCATTTCTGAACAGAGCATAAAGGCAATTCTCCCAATTTGTAGTATGTATAGGAAATATTGTACAAAATACAGAGGAAGGTAAGCACATTTTAATTTAAGAATCCATAAGGACATGGTTAATACTGCTTAATGACTGTACTCCTGAATATATTAAAATATGTATCTGCCATTTATACTTTTATACTTTTTGAAATGCTGTTAGATTATACAAGGTTTATCTGTATTTTCTCTCTTATAATGTACTAATAGAAATGTTTCTAACCCGTCTTTGGAACATTTCTCTGTAAAAAGAAAAAAAAAAGCTTTCTTTCAAATTTTGAAGAGCAAGTTTCTCTTTGGAATAGAGCATATGGCTAAACAGTCAGAATTTTTTTTTTTTTTTACCATTTGATATTTCAGAACTAGTGTAGAAAACCATAATTTTCCTGTGCTAAACAATCTATTAGGGTTCTGATGTAGAGTAAATGGTTCTCATGAGTGCACTGGTGTTTGGCCGGTGGTCAATTTGCTACAGGTATCAAACTGCAAACTACTCATTTGTGCCTCCCTAATAGGTCCTGGATTTTATTTCAAGACAGAATTTTATTTTAATCCCAAAAAATTTTGAAAATATGTTGTGATGTCTAGTTGGGTCTACTCTAAAAGTCACCTTAAATATATTTAACAGTACTAGTTGCTTGTGTATAGAAAAAGTAGAATACCCTCTAAGCTATCTAAACCTTTGCTACTTGAACAGAACAGTCAACAATCTTATATGAAAAGTCAAAGTCAAGTGTTTTTGATGTCAGCCTTGGGACACCGTATCAATGAATTGATTTGAGAGGTGCCATAATGTCTCTCTTCAACTAATTCACAATTATATGAAAAAAACCCATATCCTTTAGGTAATCATCTTGAAGAGTACTATTTTGATTTATTTAGGATAAGATAGGATAGGATAGGATAGGATAGGATAGGATAGGATAGGATAGGATAGGATAGGATAGGATAGGATAGGATAGGATAGGATAGGATAGGATAGGATAGGATAGGATAGGATAGGATAGGATAGGATTGAACAGAATAATTCAGCTGAAAGGGACCTACAGTGATGATCAGATCCATCTCCAGTCAAACACTGAGGACAGAGATATGCCAAAGCCTCTTCCTGTAACATTTGGTTGACAACCTGTGTTGGTATTAGAAAAGGCAATAATCCAGATTTTCATAGACAATGATGATCTAGATTTTGTTAGGCTACAAAACCTGTTTTTTTCACCTATGAATCAAACAAGGCTCTTGCAAACTATTCTATGGAGTTAAGCTCCTGATTAGGACTGACTCTTGGTGTTCTTGGTTGTCTGTGGTCTTTCCCTGTGTAATTTAGTGCCACTAAGAGATCTCAGAACTCACACAGCCATTGTTTACCTACTCTCTTCTTCCATGCTCTTTCACTTCTGAGATGAAAAATAATGGACCCACTTTAAAAATTTCTGTTAGTACTGTGGATCTCCTATCTATGAACCAAGCAACAGCAGTAGCCTGCTTTGGTTATGACAAGCTGATTTAAAAGCCAGGCTAAGGCTGTAGAATGGAGAGATCTATAAATTCTTCAAGCAACAGTGAGAGTTATATATGCTTTCTTCTGGGGACAGACTGTTAATTGTATCAAATTGATAATGTTGTGGTTTAAACTCTAAAATTAATCTCACACTTTTCTGATTTCTGTTAGTGCAGGTATCTGCCTTCTCCTCTTTCCTTGTGTCAAATGTGTGTGTTTAGAAAGGTTTATTTTTCAGATGGGGTGAAAGAGTAAGCTCTGTAATTTTCAGATAAAAAACCACTAACTATAAAATAAAGGGAGTATAAGCCCCTTTGTTTTTGTCAGTTCTTCCTATTTTCTGTCTGAGATAAAAATTGAACAATCTGTAGCCCTGTGACAAGTGTCACCAAGAATCTAGACATCATCAGCTGAAAAGCAGAATGTCTTTATCACTGGGAGGCTGTGACATGTTACTTTTAAAATACAGCTTCTGGCATAAGCAAGTTGATGTTTTTGATTAGCAGAATAGAGAGAACAGCAGAGGAATTATCAGTGGAATAGTGAGCTATGATGGACTTTTAGATCATGGTTCTCTGTACATATCAACATATGGTCCTGGAAAAATGGTTTCATTTCCTTCTGGTTAATTTTTTTCTTTGCAAAATCTAAATTAATCTTTCAGTTCAGGGAGTACGCCCCCCAGAATGGGAATCTTCTTTGTATGGTGTCCATGGAAATGGATCCTGTTTCCTACTAATTTTCTGTTCTTCTGCAGTAGTGACTTCAAAAATTAGATTTATTTCCAAACAGCTTAGAAAAATTCCAGGTATTTGAATCGAAATTCCTGTAATATTTGAGTAAGAAAACAAATTACTATTAATGTATCAGGCTACATTTTCATATTTTCTTTTATAAGAAAAATGAAAAGCAATGTTACTGCATTAAATAGATTTATTCCCATTTAGGCATTTTATGACAGTTCTGTACAAATGTGGTTCATATTAAATATAGGTTGTCTGGAATTAACTTGGTAAAATAAGTAACTAAGCTTTCACTGCACTTTCTAGTTGCTTCATAATACACTTTAGTATGAATTTTGCTGCTCTGGTCAAATATTAATAAATCAGTATCATGTTTAACACTTTTTAGGGGGATATATAATGACTTAATAAAATTAAGCCTCTGATTTCTTAGACTAATCTCTATTTTTTCCTACTGAAAAATTGGGAAATATAAATGGTATTCAAATACATCTTTTGTTTCTTTAAGTGTTAGGCCTCAGGAAGTCTTAGCAATAAATGATGTATTTTAAAACTTATAAATAGATGAAAAATTAATTAGTTTTATCAGAGTACATAATAATTCATAAAACTGAAGAGGTCTAAAATTTAAGAGTTCAATCCTACTAAAACAGTTAGTGTAATTTAAAATTCCAATCTTTATTTCAGTAGTGCCAAGGTTAAATCTCAAAAATTATTCAGTGCACAGAGTTTAGAAACCAGAAAATCTCTAAGGGATTTAGGTCTGAGGATTTTCTGAAGACTGCAGATGCGTTTTTACTTTTGAGTTCTGTTGAATGTTCAGAGAAGTTGACAGATCTCAGCTGAGATCTGAGAAGAAATTAACTCCATGGAGCTTCTGGAGTATCAGTCTAGTGTATTCCTTTAGAAATACCTTGACCTGTATTTCTCAATGTTTTGGTTTAATAATATTTATTCAGGTGTTTAAATTTGAAGTCTTTTATATACTTTATAGGGACCAATTTAGGTCCAGACTAGACATGTTGTTAGTTTACATCATGAGAATGTAATGACTGCTCAATCAAAAACAAACTATGTAAACTTATGGTCAGATGACACCTCATTTTACTATTAAAAAATTAAGTAACTTATTTTTTTAAAAGATATGGAGAGCAATTTGCTGTCCAGAAAGAGTAGATTAAGAAGTTAAATTTCCTGTACTGCATTTCTGGAATTTTAGATTTACAGTTTTAAATGCCCAGATGTACTTTCATATTTCTAGGAGTTGAGCATTGCTACAATCATGTATAAAAATTTTTCAAAGGTCATAAAAAAGTGTACCAAGTATTTTTATTATTTTCTTCAGTTCAGTCTATGAAAGTCAACTAGAAATTTTGCCTGCCTTTTCAGTCTGCTTTGGATCTGCTATTGAAAAAAAAGGCCCTCTGAACATACATCATCATAGTCTTCAGAATCAGGAAATGCTGAATACCACACTTGTTTTATCTGATTTTTTGCAGAAATATCTATTTAAGGAAAAAATTTATGGTGACAACAGTCCTTGCAGCCAGTTTGTGGGTGTCTAAAACCACTACTGCATTAAGTTCTCACATGTTGATAATTAAGCACCTAATTATGTTTCCTTTAAAATCAAGGGAATTGTTTATATTCAGAGCTTAACCCAACTTTCTCAGCCTGTCTTCATAGGAGTGGTGTTTCATGCATCTGATCATCTTTGTGCCTTCTTCTGGACTCAGTTAAAAAAATCCAAATCCTCCTGGTGACCCCAGAGCTGAATGCCTTGCAGAGGGGCAGGATCCCCTTCCTCTCCTGCTGGCCATGCTGCTTTGGGTGCAGCCTAGGACACATTTGGCTGTCTGACCTGTGAGCACACTTTACAGGTCACATTCAGTTTTTTGTCCACCAGCATCTTTAAGTCCTCCTCCTCAGGGCTGCTCTCAATCCTCTCGTGACCCAGACAGTGTCAGCCCATGTTTGGGATTGTCCTCATACCTGTGCAGGACCTGGCACCTGGGCTTGCTGAACTTCATAAGGTTATGCAGACCCACTTGTCAACCCTGTCAAGGTCCCTCTGGATTTGCAACTCTTCCCTCTAGAATATCAACCACATAACATAGCACTGACTCAGACTTCAGAATCCATCATGGAGATCAATTATGCAGTTTGTCCTGTCTCAGGTTCCTGGAATTTCCCCATAAATATTCAGGTAAAGAAGAGTATAAGAAAATGGGAATGTATAGGTTCTGGCACTTCATGTTCTAGAGACATTCTGGGCTGCAGGTGCTCTCAAACCTTCTGTATTTACATAAAAACAGGTTATATGAGCTTTTAATTTAGTATCTCGATTCCACTTAAATATTCTGAGATATTTATCCCTTTTTTTCCCTAGTTCCTATATTATTTATTTTCTTTTGAAATGGCTTGCTTAGTTCCTCTCTTTAAAATTAAGGTCCTTCTCTATGCTAGTATTATAGTAAGATATAATGTATTATTCCTTCACTGAATATTGTATGATTATAAAATGCACCATTTTCCTTCGGAATTTCTAAACACCTTCCCATGTTTCATGAATATTCTTAATTATAATGATGGTGCTTTAGGAAGACATTGTATTATATTATATTAATCATTGATATGAAACCCTATAAATCTGAATTTCGGTAGAGAGAGCTGCATTAGGAGTTCCTTGGAGAGAAAAGTACTTTACAACACAGAGAAGCTCTGTCTTGAATTGCTTGTTTGAAAGATTAAGTGAAAAACACATTCAGCTCTATAGGTTGTGACAAGGAATTCGGATTCAGTATTTCAGGCTAATAAAGGGAAGGAGTTCAAGGAAAGTATGTAGGATGTCCATTGGATAGTGGTAAGAGTTAAGCAGAGAAAGGAGATTGCTTTGTTTGATTGTTTGTATATCATTTTGTGGTTAAAATATGAGAAAACAGAGATTAAGGTCTCCAGGAAATCCGGGGATGCTGCATCCATACAACACATGGAATATTTCAATTTACATGCTTTTTATGGAAATTACCCAAATATATTGAAGACAACATAAGAAGGTGAAATAGGCACATATCTGAAACAGCTAGAGAATAGAGATTTAATTTAGCTAAGACTGAAATAAAAACCCTGGAGCATTTTTCTTCTCAGGATTTTCTCTTATGATATATTAAAGATGGGGGTTAATCTCTTAGTTTTGTATAGAAAAAAATCATAAAAGTCATAAAAAGTTGTTGTGTGCCTCTTGTTGTCACATAGCACCAAAAGACTAACATTCTTTTGTAGAAAACATCTATTAAGATGATTACTTCAGTATGGTGTTTAGAGTTGCAAACAAACAGGAGCTAAATAATCATGTGTAATCTCTTCATATTCCGCAACATTCCAATGTGTTGACTTGGCAGCACTGGGCGATGATCAGGCAGTCTCAAAAATTTTTGTAAGATTTTTTTTTTTGCCTAAATTTCATATTATAAAGATTCATTTTATTTTACAATTGGATTTGAAGTGTATTCTACATTATTTTATCTAGGGTAGGAAGCTGCTTGCATTCTTTTTTTTCTTCCATGAGACTTTCGGAACAGAATTTTCTATTCTCTTCATGTCATCTGCAGTTGTTCAAATGGACTGCTCACTAGGCAACCAGCCAGCTCTTTGAAACACCTGCAGGACCTGCACTGATAAGGCAGACTGCTCACTGAAAGAAGTCTGTCATTATCTGAAAAGTAGGATAAGTTATGGAGTCTTCTGCATGTTAGGTAATTAACTGACTGACTGGTTTGCATTCTTAATACTGGCAGAAACCCTTATTTGCTATGCATCTTAGACCTAGTATTAACAGCATTTTGCTGAACATTCAGCTGACTCTTTCACATAATTGTCACAGTGATTGTTAGACTGTGTCAAGGTGATTAAACTTTTTTTCTTTCATAGCTGTTCAACTGTATTGTTCTGGTTAATTTACTTGGTTACAGAAAGTGAGATGCAGTCTGCAAATGCAAATGCTCAAAAATACAAAACCATACTAAGGATGCTTCATTTTGATTTTTAAAACATGCATTTTTCTGGGTTGTTCAATTCAAACACAGAATGCATCAACCATAAATTTTAGAAGCAGCAGATACTATTTTTTGTTTGTGTTTGCCTTCTGATGCACTACTTTTTCACTTTCTCAAATCAACAGATCTGACATGACTCTTGGCAGCAATGACTGTATAGAAAAAAGGACAATCCTTTAGCTAAGAAATTATTCTGAGTCCTTATTGTGAAAACAGAGCTTGACTATTCCAGGCCTATGAATAAATTGAGACTTTATTTGCCTGTGTTATAAAAAATTGCAGGGAAAAGACCATTGTTGAAACATTGGGATTTGCACAAAAAGCTTCCAGGAAAGTGCTGTACACAAAAAAAAACTGAGTATAATTTCAGTGATATGAAATCTGCTTTAAAATAAGAGTATTCATTAGGACAGCCAGGAACTTTCTTTTATTTCATCGATGTCACAGTATCCTCTTAGCTCCCACATATAATGAATTTTCTCATTTCACTTGGAGTGTCAAGAAAATGTACACATCAGGGTGGTGGTCAGAATCCCTAGATAACTTGGTCTTGTGACTTTTCTTGCCCATACAGAACCAGACTTCTAATATAGAAAACAGATTTTATTTGCCTGAAAATCTAAGAGGCAGGATCAGACTTTTTTCACCTAGGCAGGTTTTGCATTGTGTCTAAAAAAGGGGCAAAAATGTTTCACAGAATCACAAAACACCCTAAGTTGGTAGGTTGTCACAAGGATTATTGAGTCCAGCTCCTGTTCCTCAATGGCACCATCCCCAAGATATGCATGATGTGCTACAAGGCACACCATGTGCCTGAGAGCATTGTCCTAACAATTCTTGAGCTCTGCTTGGTGCTATAACTCCACTTCCCTGAGGAGCCTGTTCCAGTGCCCAGCCACCCTCTGGGTGAAGAACCTTCTCCTGATAGCCAGCCTAAACCTCTCATAACACAACTTCAGGCCATTCCCCTTGGTCCTGTCACTGTCACCACAGAGATCAGTGCCTGGCTCTCTTCTTCCTTCATAAGGAAGTTGTAGACTGCAACAAGATCTCCCCTCATTCTTCTCTTCTCCGGCTGAACAGATCAAGTGGTCCCAGCCACTGTGAGGACAAGGCTTCCCCTCAAGGTCCTTCACCATCTTTGTTGCCCTCCTTTGGACTTTCTATAATAGTTTCCTATCTTTCTTATACTGTGGCACCCAGAACTACACACAGGACTCAGTCGAGGTGGGGCCACCCCAGTGCAGAGCAGAGCAGAACAATGCCCTCCCTTGCCCAGCTGGTGATGCTGTGCCTGATGCACCCCAGGACACACATCCTGGCTGCCAGGGCACTGCTGGCTCATGTTCAACTTGCCATCAACCAGGACTCTCTTTTCTGCATGTTTGGTTTCCAGCCTCTTGTTCCCCAGTCTGTATGTACGTCCATGGTTGCCTCATCCCACTAGTGCTTGTGTGGTTGTAATTGTAATCCCACATGTGCTTCATGTGGTTGGTAATTGCCCAGCCCTCTGATTTGTCCAGGTCTCTCTGCCTGCCTTGGACAGAGTCAGGAGCACCTCCTAATTTTGTATCATCTGTAAACTTACTTAGTATCCCTTTCAGTCCTTCAAAAAAGTAATTTATGAAGACATTGAAGAGCACAGGGCCAGCTACTCACTCATCATGTGACATGTGACAGGCCTCCTGTTTCTGCGGTCCTCCTTCTTTCCAGTTTTGAAAATCAGGACAATATTTGCCAGATTCCGGTCAGCTGGGACCTCTCTGGATTCCCATTTACCTTGGTTTCTAGTAAACATAAACTTCTGCCATTTTCTCAAGTCCAGAAGTCAAACCATATTTACACTGGTTTAACCTGTTCTTTAAGATAAAAGAAATCTCCTGAAAGCAAGTCTGTGAGCATTAGTGTGGCCAGCAGGACCAGGGCCATGGTCATCTCCCTGTGCTTGTCACTGGTGAGGCCTCACCTTGAACCTAAAATAAAAACATTAAGGTGCTGGGTCATGTCCAGAGAAGTGTGATAAAGTTGTAGAAAGGTCTGGAGCCCAGCTCTTCTGAAGAGTGGCTGAGGGTGCTGGGAGTGTTTAGGCTGGTGAAAAGGAGGCTCAGAGAAGACCTTATTGCTGTCTACAACTACCTGAAAGGAGGTCGTGGTGAGATGGATGTCAGCTTCTTCTTCTGGGCAACTAGTGACAGGGTGAAAAGAAATGGCTTTAGGTGCGCCAGCGAAGGTTTATATGGGCTAGCAGGAAAAATATCTTTACAGAAATTGTTGTCAAGCACTGGAACAAGCTGCCCAGGGAAGTAGTTGAGTCACTATGCCTGTTAGATGTGGCATTTGGGGATATGGCTTAGTCATGGACTTGAGCAGTGATGGGTTAATGACTGAATTTGACATTCTTATCAAATGCAGTACATTCCCCTTTTTGTTTTTGTTTTTTTTTTTTTTGTTCTTTTTTTTCACATTACTAGATTATAGTTATTTTTATTCATAAAGGAAGGAAAAACAGAAAGAAAAGCTAATAGGGGTGGTTATGATGATGTTCATTACTATTTCAAAGTATCTTCTTTTGATCATGATTGAACTTGTTTAGCAGCTGCCAGTCAATATTCTTTGAAGAAAACTGCCTACTAGCAAAGAAGGGAGTTGTGTCAGAAAATCACTGTGAAATTAGGGTGACAGGAATAGAAATATGAGCGTGAAACAGAAACAGACAACAGCGATGGTGTTTATTGCATTCCCTTTTTCCTGTATATTCCAATATAAATATTTATAACTTTCCCTTTAACTGAGTTTGGCTCAGCACAGTTTTGTGCTGAGACCTGGTCCCCCTGGACCACGGGACCAGTAGTTTCTGTTTTTTGATTTTTTTCCTGGTGTCTAATGCTAAATCTAAAAGTCTGTCTGTCTATAACTGAGGGGAAGTTTCAAAGATGTTACTGTTAATCACACTTGTGTTTTTAGCCAGATAAGCAGTACTGAGAATTAAACATAAAGCATATTGTCTTCATTACCTTCTTAAGTACTCTATGATATAGACATGTCTGCCAGTGCTCATGCAGGCTTAGAAAAAAAGACAGTGTGAAGCCATGAAGAATTAGTATCATCTCTGAATCTTATGTTTTGTCATTCCATGGCCAAATTGATTCTTTTCTAAGGACAGAAATTAAATGTATAAATACTTTGCCAGCTATGTCTCTGCTTTCCAAATTGTGTAAGTGTGCCAGATCATTCAATTTACTTAGAATCTCAGGCGACTGAAGGTATGAAATCCAAGATCACAAAAAATACTGGGAGTATTCACTCCATGAAGTTCAGTGGTTTAATTGGCATTTTCATGTATTTCTAAGACTTTGCTAACAGACCTGATTTGCAAGTAAAGACCCCTTGGAAGAGACCTGGAATAAAGCCCAAGAGGAAGACAGAGAACTATAGAGAAAGCACCAAGCATGACTTATGGCCTTTCAGAGAAACATATGGTCATTGTATGGTTAATGCCAGAGGCATTATCTCATTTTATGAATGTTGGCTGACCCTTTCCAGACCCCACAGTGATACAAATGTAAGGCTCTGGCAATCAGTTCTGGAGGAAGGGTTGCATGTTTCCACATACATGAGCTGGGGAATGTGAAGAATAGACTTTTAATCCATAAATGACAACAAAGAGTATTGTGGAATATTATATGATTTATGCAGTATATGAAACATGTGAGGACTAGTTTTGAAGAGAGCTGGTGTTAAGAAAGGAAAAACATTGTGTTTTAAAGGTTCTTCTCTCTAAATATGCTGCTTTAGTCATCTCATCTAAAATTTGCAATTTGCTTAACATATTTTAAATTTTTCATAACTGAGCCCTTGGATGTGACTGTAAGTACAGAGAGATTTCTTGGAAATGCTACAGACATAACAGCTATGTCTAGAAGCTGAGGAGAACTTGTGACAGATAATTCCTGAAATTTATTCCTAGATCATAAGTGCATGGAATTTGGCTGATTGTTCAAAAACTTCAAACAGAGGGGCAAATGTTTGCGATAAAGTTAATTCCTTATAGAATACATTGGTTGGTGCATTTTAATTTTTTTTTCCTTAGTAAAGTACTGGGAGTAATTTTGTGTTTTGTACCCAAATAATTGTTTGTTTCTTGGAATAGAGACTGTGTGTGTCATAACTGCATTAGTTTTTTTTAAATCTCATGCAAGACAATTTATGTTTTATGAAGTACCATAGAGAATTGTACTAGAATAAAAATACAGGTAAAATTAAAATTTGGGACATTTTATTGAACTTGAAAAGCAATGCACATTCATATTTGGACTCAGTAACCAGGTCCATGTCTCAGGAAGTTATTTTAATGAAGTCTTTCATAAAACACTACTGTGGGAAGCCTGAGAAAGAAAACGCAACATTTCAATCCTTCCTCTCAAGTCACATGCCCTAGAAAATCTCAGAATTAAAAAAAATCCATGCAAAGCCACTATGATTTTTAGTAAAGGCCTCACATTTAATACATCTTTTTGAAGATGATGTAGAATTTTCACATACAAAATGCTTTATGGTACCATTTGCTAAGTGCAGAAGGCCTATAATACATTGACATAAATGTCACCCTTATTTATTAACCCAAAGAAGAAGAAGAAGGGGAGGAAGAACATGATCCATACTTTTGCCTTCTGCAGAAAATAAATCTATTGGCCAGGTGAACAAACTACACTGAATTTCAGTATATGGTTGATGGAAGATAATTCTCTTTTTTATGATTCCTAAAACTTCTTCAGATATAATTTATTTTTCCATGAATTTTAAAACTTTCATTTTAAAAAGGATTCTGAACTTTTGACAGCATAGTTTACTTCCATGCTCTTGCTGGTTTACAAAATGAAAGAAGTAGTTCATGACAAATTTTATTAAAATAACCTTTCGTTTATAATTCATCCAAGTGGATGAGTTTGAACAGGAAATTGTAGCATTTAGGGAGACAAGATTTTTATATGTATACTGGTAGTGTTGGCAGTGACTTAGGTGGAAATGCTTGTTGTACTGCTGAGCTATATTATACAGTAACCAATCATCAATTTTTTTGTTGTCAGTGTTAATATTCTGCCAAGGTAATTAAACTGACCTATCAGTCTCAAATTCTAATTTAAAATTATGAAAGTAAATTTAAAGAGTAAAACCTAATAAATGTAGTCTAAAACATCGTCAGTGGAATAAAATCAGTAAAGGAAAGGAAACTTCGTAATTTGAATTTAGATACTGGCTTAGTTGCAAAATTCTCCCTCAATGTAAATGCAATGTCTTCCCAAAAATGGCACACTTTACAGTACATGAGATAGGGACTTTGAATGCTCAAGCAGATCAGCACTCCCATGCATCATGGTCTCATCTGTAAACTGAGTGAGGGTACACTCATCCAGGTCATTGGAAAAGACATTAAACAGAACTGGCCCCAGTACTGAGCCCTGAAGACCAGCATTTGCGACTACTGTCCCACTGGATTCGACTCCCTCCATCCGCCACCACTCTCTGGTCTGGGCCAATGAGCCATTTTTTTACTCAGTGAAAAGTTCGCTCATCCAGACTCCGAGCAACTACAGCAGCAAACTGGATTTCAGTGCAAATAGTAATACAAAATGTCTCTGCATGTTTTTTCCAGACACCTACTTAGATGCAAAACCAGCACATCAGGTTACAGGCATCCAAAGACAACTTGTGAATCCTATTTTTACTGCAGATAAACTCCTTTTTCTGCAAATGATGCCTCAGGTTTTAGCTTTTGTATTTTTCAGATTCTGTACTGTTTTAGTGTGTGGGTCTGAGTTTCATATTAGGGGATGGTAAGCTCTCTTCACAGCGTAGGTAAGCAAAACAATTCCGTCTCTAGCTGGGCACCAAGGACAGCCTGAGATCCAAATCTCAGGCCCAGAGCATAAGCAATGGTGGGCTGAAGAGAGAAAAACAAGAAGGATGGGACTTCATAAGCTAAAGCTGTAAGTGGACAATTAACTCCAATATGGTAATGGACCAGAACTTATAAAAGTGTGAGACCCCATGAGCATTTTTGTGACCATTTTGGGTTCGTCTTGAGTGTAGCCCTGGCTGGGCTCTTGTGCTGCCCAAGGTGGATCTTTGAGGCCTCCTAATAAATACCTACTTTATTCTTTAGCTCTGTCTAGTCTCTGTTCTAGGTCAGCCTTCACAAGGCATCACAACAAGAAAGTCATATTTCATTTGCAATAGTTTTCTAGGTCTGTTTCTCTGTCAATAAGCATTTAGTATAGAATATATGGTGGTTGTCAAAAATTCCACTGTAACATTCGTATCCAAAGAGCCATTCAAAATACTTAATTAATATTGGAGTAAAATCATTAATATTTTGACAAATCACATTACATTACTTAATGAAAAGAAAACAATATCTGTCAGATATCAACCAAGAAACTGATACAGAAATGAATGTCAACACTAGTTCAAATATTTTAATCAAAATTTCTTTTTAAATGTTATTTAATCAGATGTTTTCCATTGGTCTGTAGTTCTGAAATAGGGCCATTGAAAGACAAAAGGCTCTTTTTAGACTCCACATGTTTTTTGGAGGCTACGGTTTTATGACTTCATAACAGATTGTGGTCTGGATGGAACATTTATCTATTTCACTAAAATTAGTATTCACAATGGATGCTTCTGCATTAAATTATTCAAATGTATCAAATATTATCTGCCTCTGTAAGGCACCTTCTCAGATGTCCCTTTTATAAGTATCATAGAGATGGAATTCAGAGCTGTACTTAATTAGCAAAATATTTGGTGTTTTAGAGAACAGAGCTTCTGAGACCACAATGGTATTACCAATAAATCAGCATGTTGTCACAGATACATACAGTACTGGGCTCAGTTCAAGAATAATCCAGCTTCAAAACAGAATGAAAATTGTCAGAATCCAGGGCACAGGGAATGTTTTCTGTGTGTTTTAGAAAGCCCTGACTCTCAGCAGGACACTGTTTTTAACCTTTGTCCCAGGGAAAAAATTGCCAAGGCTTTGGGATGAGTTGGAGAACACAGATGTGAACTAAATATGTAGCAGTAGCAATAGTAGTCCATCACAAGGTGAAGTATTTAGGGTTTTAGGATTTTAGTATGAGAGTGAATGGGAGACAAGATAGAAGATTTAGGGTGTTGTCTCCTCTCCTTCTTGTTCTTCTTCCACTCCATTTTCTGTAGCATTGGTGGCAAAAAGTCATTAGTTAGAGAAAGCAGCAACATAAGTGCTATGTGTATAGTTTGGTAGAAGTTATTAGTAGTAAAGTAAAAACAAGATATGTGTTAGAAAGTAATTGAGCTGATTAGCTTTAAAAAGACCTTGGTTTTGGGTGTCGAGGCCATTTTTGTCCATTTTATGCCTTGTTTCTCATACGCTCAGTCTGGCATGGAGACGGCGTACTGAACATAAGATAAGAAAAAAATAAACAACAACCTGAAGACCAAGAGAGACAGTGAGTCCTGTGTGTTTTTTATCCCTGGCAAAGAACTCACGAGAGGGAACTTTCTTCAAGAGCCCAGGGAGTAAGTTCCCAGCAGTGTGTGGGGTTCAACAACAAAAACCAGCAAAAAAAAAACCCAACAGAAAATAATTGCAGAGTAAAATACTGTTCTAGCAGGTGCTGTAGTTGTTATCCACATTATCACTATTGATAATCCCCTACATAAGGGATGTAGGGGTATAGATTCCTGTAACTTTGATATTTTGCTTTCTACCACAATAAATTCTGAGCACAATTAAGACATGATGATGCTGATATTTGCAATAAACTCTAAATTTCAGTTTCTTTTTGTCCTGATCACAAGTTTAAGTTATTTTGTGTAAGTGAAGAAATCTGAATATGTTTATACATAAAAGCTACTAAATCTTAATAATTTTTCATAACTTGAATATATTAGTTTCACGGCCAGTTTTAATATATTTAATTAATAAGGATAGTGATTTTTAAATGCTCCAGTTAACTAGAAAATAGCATCATCTTCCTTTCACTCTACAGCACCACTTTTAATTATGCCTCTTGAAATACTATTGGCTGTAATTAATTTTTTTTTTCTTGCAAAGGTGCCACTGTATAAAGTAGGGGGAAATGCTTGACTACTATACATGAAGACAGCTCATCTCATAACTAATTTCTGAAGCCAGATGACTGAGTGTAATATAAAAGTGTTGCTCACAATAGACCTCTTTTAAACCCAGAGGAGGTGAAGGCTATTGAAGTTCATGGTATGCTCATTCTAAGAGGTAATTAAGGACTTAAATCTTCCTTTCCTTCATTACCCTCCCATTTCAAAATCCCAAATAATTCTGTTAAATTGTTACCTTAAAAAAGGGAAGTGACAAAGCTTAATTCAGTACATTAGGCTTGTCTGAACTTTTATTAGTATAGCTCTTAGTTTTTCTGTTAAATTAATTATTTTTCACAATGGGTATCCTGTACTTAAATTTAGCATCTAAACTTATAGTCTAGCTCTTCACACACAATGGATAAGGACAAAGATACCCAAAGTGTACTCTATAAATTGTGGGAGTTGAACAAATCCTATATTTTCAATAGTTTGCAAGAGACAGACGTGCAGAAAATCAGCTCCTTTTGGTTTTTTTTTGCTACTAAGACATTGTTTATTTACCAGAGTTTCCCCCCCAATAAATAAAGTTGCAAAGGGCTTTAGCTATGGGCTTTTGTTACAAAACTTATATCACACCATTTGCCATCACATAATTGCTACGATTTAGCATGTGATTGTATACAGGGCTTTTTATCCCCAATTTCATATTCACTTGGTCTGCCTCTAGGTACTAAATCACTTTAATTTCCTTATTTGAAAAAAAGAAAGTAAGTGCCAAAGTGTCCAGCACTGTATTCTGCCAAATGGCTGTTTGATATTTAAGGGTCTACCCTCTAAAGGTAGAAATACTGTGCACCAATTACTTACTTTCTGAGAAGATATATTTATTTTCTAGAATAAAAAAGATTAGTGTAAAGGGCAATATAATCCCAACTCTATTGCCAAATAACATTAACTTTTGTAATTACCAGTAATGATGGTGAGATTATCCCAAGAATCATGGTGAAATTAAAATAATTAATGCTTATTAACAGGAAATTGCTGCCCTAAGAGAACTAGTTGAGTCATTTCACTACTGGCGGTAGCGATGCCAAAAGATTTTTGCTTTTTATATATTTTTCATATATTCATAGCTTTGCAGACTATTATTGTATATTTATATAGTTTCTTACTTAGCTTCAGTACTTTGTTATTCAAACACATTCCTGGAATCTTATTCTAATCTTGTTTCTTCTGTAAACCAAGACCCTGTCACTTTCCCATGTATTTAGACATAAAAAATGTGGGGCTTGAAGCAAGGGGGAGGTTTCAGTAAGGGGCTGAACCAAGAGGGGAATTACTTCATTAGCTGTACTTCTAACTGGGGATTCTTGTCAATTATGCTAATTTTCTAAACTTCTGAAAGTGTCAGAGCCCTATATCATGTGTGCATTCTGTCATAAGTGTATTTGCAGGGCCTTCAATTAATGGTAACTGCTTTTTGTGGCTTTAATTTTGTTGGGCTTGTGATTTTAGGGCTGAAAAGTAATCAGTAGCAACGACTAGTCATGATCATGAATTTTTTTTTTTTAAATTTTTTGTGTATGTTGAATTCCAGAGCTCTCTTGAAATATCATTAAGCTTAAAGAAATGCATAAAGTATGTGCAACTGTAGATTCATTAGTAGCACAAGTTAGTTCACATATTGGATTTTCTTTTCCTAATGAGATGCCTGTGAAATCTTGTTAAAATGAAATGACATGTCAAACACTTGATCATGAGTAGTTTTCAAGTGTGTTTGACTGCAAGGGGAGATTTTCTGCTGGAAAATTACATGATGTAGGTGATTATTTTGGCTGTGGTAATGTAAGAAAAAATAATTTAGATTTGAAGACAAAAGCAAAGATTCCATAAGTAACAGCTGATAAAAGAAAAAAAAAAAAAGACATCTTAAAAATTTAGCAAATGAAATTTAAAAAACTTACAGGTCGAGGTGAGTTTGATGATAACATACAATTACTTTATTTATTTGGTGATAGTAGTAGGATGATAACACAGAAGATGAAAAAAAAAAGCCAAAAACCAGAAAAAGTTGGTTGCATTTCAAGCAGGGATTATAATTAAAGCTGTGCATGAACATAGCTTATGACTGTTCAGATCTTCTGGGAGGTGAGAGAGAAGTACACGATTCTTGCTGGTAACTTCAAAAATCTAAATTTCTGGATGGCAGGAGGTTGTCCTGTTACAGAGCTTTGCATGTTATAATTGCATATCTTTACTTTCTCTTTTTAAATAATATAATTCATGTGTCTGTATTTTGGGAGTTCATAAAAATTAATATGATTCTGTTGCAGAATTTTTGAATATAAGAGATTTTTCATGGTGCCCACAAATGTATTTTGTTATGTTTTGGATGGTTTGTTAGGGTTTTTTACCTCATAGACTTATCATCTTATTAAATTTAAAATCTGGTTAAGACTCTACTGTACACTGCATCAAAGTTTTACATTTTTGCTATTTATGTTTACATTTTTGCCTGATTTATATCAAGGAATCTTTATCAAATAGGGCAGTAATTTCAATTTGCAAAAATCACCCATTGGCAAATGGTTTAGAAAGCAAATTGACAAGGACTTATAGATGTCTAAGGTATTCATTAAAACTGTTACTGCTTTTAATGTAAATCTGTCTTACTAGAGAGTCATGCAATTTGTTAATGATTTGGATAAAATTGCTTCTTTTAAGCAATCATAAAATTACTGAATGCTAAATTAGGTAATAAGGTGCTGCACTAATGTGATTCCTGCTTACTTAAAAGTTTTCTTCAGCTACTAGAAGAAATCAATGTTTCAGGTTACTTAGGAATACTTTGCATTCATGTAGTAAATCAAACTTTCTATATAGATGTATATTTTAGTTAGCTATAGAGTAGATCTGCTCAATTATTATTAACAGAAAGAAAAAAAGTGTTTTTACCTTGAAGGTAATTTTTTGAAGTGTTACTGTAAATTATAGACTGAAATGAAAAGCATGGGGTTTTTTCAGTTTATTAATTTGGTTAATTCAATCTAATGTACATTAGCAGAGAAATGCAAGTGTTTTTACTTCTGACTTACAAGAAGTGACCAGCTTTCAATGTAGAAAAGCCTTCCCTTCTCCAAAAGATGCTCAGAGTGACTTCAGTTGCACCTAGATCCCTGTATTTCCCAACCAAATTCCAATTTGCCAAATTAAGCTCCAATTTTTGGTATTGCAGGTGACATCAAGAGAACCAACAAGTATCAAAGTACAGCACTAGTTCTGCCTTTGCTTTTGTACCTGGGCCCATCATTCCCTGTACCCACCCTCTGATGCTGTTTTATCTTATTACGAGTTCCCAAACTGCTGTCTGTGCCTGCTTTTATGGACAGCTCCTCTTAGCCATGGATCACCTACTGATGGTCCTGCTCCTCAAATTGGCAGAAGTCCTTATATTGACAACGAAACACTGTTATCTTCTTCTGAGTTAATAGTAAAAGCATAAGAGTGATCTTTAAACTTCGGACAGCATTTTTTCTTTAACTTTGATCTTCATGATAAGTGTTAGGGATGTTGCTTTTAAAACTTTTTTAGAAGGCTGACTAACTCTGAGCCATTTTGAATTAATGGAGACTAATTTTAAAGCAAAAATATTTTCATAAATCCAGATTAAAGTATTTCAAAATTGCTCTGACTGCAGTTATTTGAACTTTTTAATTGCTTGTACACTCTGTTACCTAATTATGTTGTGTTTGATAATTTGTGATTCCCTTATTCTGCCTAAATACATCAAAAGATTAATTATTTAAGAATGTTGCCTATAAGTATGATAAATTAATGAGAACTGTGAGTGGTTAATAGCTTTAAAGATCTGAGAAAAACAGAATTTACCCCAACACGTCATTGGCTATCATTGGTAAGCCAGCAGTTCCCATACCTTTGTTTTCCTTATGTCAGCCAAAAAAGTGAGAACAGTACTTGCCGCCTTCATATATTAAAACATGGGGTTCCATGGGTTTACTTATTATCATAATTTAAATAATAGGTTCATGGCTTGGGTTAGAAGGTACCTTAAATATCATCTAGTTCCAGCCCACTTGACATAGACAGGGACACCTTTCACTAGATCATGTTGCTCAGAACTCCACCCAGCCTGGCCTTGAACCTTCAGGATCGGGTATCCACAACTTCTCTGGAAACCCGTTCCAATGGCTCACCACCCTAACAGCAAAGAAATTCTCCTAAATAGACGCTTGATGCATGCAAGGGGATTGCGTCCTTTGTGCTTTTATATTATATCATATCATATCATATCATATCATATCATATCATATCATATCATCATATCATATCATATATCATATCATATCAATCAATCGCCCTTTCTTATTTGAAAAATTGCTGGGAATCTTACAGGAACTTAGACATGCTTTTTAGTGAAATGAGGCACAGAAAAGGAAAGGAAATGTTATGATGGATGACATTGATTTAATGGATCTAATGAATGAAAGAAATGCAGTCAAATGGACTTTCTGAGAAGCATCTGTGCATATGCGTTGTTGATCTTGTCCCTGTTACTGCCCATCATCTGCTCACTGCTGAGCCTTAATCCACTGCAGTGCAGAATTACAGGTGATCAGCTAAGCTTTGCCCACGTGGAGAGCAGTGAAGGCTGCTGTGTCAGTCCTCAGCAGCACTTTGTTTTTGTCCAGCCATGGTGCGATGTGTGCTCTGCTGTTGTTAGTTCATTAAATCCTAGTACAAATAGACTCACAGAAAAGCAGTCCTAGGAAGAGCAAAAAAGCTTTTAATGTATCCTGAAATATTTGTGCATATGATTAGGCTGAAACAGCTTGAAACAGCTCATTGGTCAGATAGATAACTGTGGTTTCTAGTCACTGCTCATTTAAAAAAAAATATGTTACAAAGAAAAATATAACACTAAAAAACCAACTTTGTGTGTTGGCTCATTATCTTATGAGGATGCAGATTTGGAGAAATATTTTGTGATTTTGTCTTGATGGTTCGCTCAGTTCTAGAAAGTAAAAGTTAATTGGTCAGTTATTGACAAAAAGGAAGAGTTTGTTGGAAAAGTGATATTTTTGCAAAAAAAAACCCAACAGACTCCAAAGCAGTGAAATTAACATACTTAAATTTTCTCTAAGGAAAAAAGATTTGCACATGTTCTCAGTGTTTTCATCTTCAAAGGTGTTCATAGAAATTTCTCTTGGCTCTGGGAGGTATTGGGAGGAGCTATGAAGTGGCCATTCTCTATCCAATGAAATTTTCTTCATTTTTCTAGGCAGAGCTTTTCTTTCAGTTAATGATTTGAAAATAAATATTTATTTACATTTGGGAGGATGAGTACTTCACGGTTAACATAGTACTAAATACAGGGCACAGAGAATGAGTTGTGATAGGCAGAGGGAGTCACTGTCCTGAGAATACATTTGGCTTTGGAGGAACAGTGAGCAAATATTGTTCATTCCAGCTTCCCATTAATTTTGATGGATGCTCTTGTGACTTAGACATTCTTGGCAAATGGATGTGCTAAATCCAGTCCCAGAGCACACTCATTTGGAATGACTGAAAAATGGATGACTACAAATATACTCCATCATTAAGCAGTTGTTAAATTGCTGTCATAATCTGTTTTCATCCATTATTTCAAATCAACTGGAATACTTTCCTCACCCTTAGACTCTTTAATTAGTATTGGGGTTGTGCAGTTTTTTGTTTGTTTTCTGAATTATTTTACAGAAAAAGTTAACTTTCTTCTATGCAAGCCCTAAATTCTGGATTCATAGGACTCATGAGCAAATGCTCAATATTTTTAGGCATGTGATTTAAATTCAAACAACTCCTAGGCTTTAAATGAATCATGCGCTTTACCAAATATGAACCAAAATAGTGAGCAGGGCCATGAGAGGTGGGAGGAAGCCGTTCTGTTAGACACATACGTTAGCTCTGTCTTCTTCCTATGGTCTTAGGGCTGACTAACAGGGTGTACTACATTGAGAAATAGTAAATGTTAATAATTTTGTTTACAGCGGAATGGATTTGTGAATTAGGCATAATTTATGTAAAACTATTGCATGAGGTACAAGGATGTGGACAGTAGGTAGACTAGATAGATTGTATTACTGAATCTAGAAAGCAGCAATCAATTAAACAGAATAAAGAAATACGATGATTGGTTATAGAAATGTGATTAACTCATTGCTTGTAATACCTACCATTGGGGGAAAACACTGGTAATACAATTACAGCAAATGAAATTAAATTATTGTGTATTTAAAGGGTTAGAAACATTGTGTGTCTTGTTAATCAGTCAGAGATTTTTAAATGACTTCACCTCTAATATTTTGTATAAAGATAGAAAGCTGAACTTTACAAAAAATCCAAAAACTTTCTTACTCTGAGAATACTTAGAAAAAAAAAGTACTAGTAAAATTCTAGGAGAATTTTGGTATACAAAGACAATAAAATTATTTTACAAAAGGTAAGTAATTATTATTTTTTTAATAATCTGATAATGAGAAGCAATCACTGTCTCAGTTCATGATTAAAAATATGCCAAACATAGCATATTCAAATAAATCAGTCCTGAAATAGAATTTATTATTTACCTGTGTGAATATGTTTATACAGGCTAGAAAATGGACTGTACCAATTTGCTTTGCAACTTGAAGGCAGCAATGCATGACTGCAGTTAGAGATCTGCATGCAGATCTTGTAGCAGAACAGTTTCAGCTCACGCAAATGACAGGAATTGCCATAAATATTTTAAAATGTGCTTCTTAGTTAGTAGTCCATTAAACAATTGCATACTCAACCAGTCCAAATTAGTCCTTCCTAATTTTCTGCCTAAATAACGCTATTATAAATTCTCAAGAAAATCGGGAAATCATGATGGCTTCTAGAAACTCTGTGGTATTCCGTAGTAACAACATGGAGAATTAGTTTATGAGATTCTTTCAGAAGGATGCTAAGTCTTGGAGATGAACCAGAGTGTTAACAAATAGGTTATCTGTACAAATGTCTGTTACAACACTGCGTTTTGGGGAGAAATTAAGGCACCATGACATGAAAAGGGGTGGTGGGAAGTGAAAGTCCTAGATATAAGGGATTTGAAGAACAAAAGGTACCGCAGCAGGTAAAAAATATAGGATGAAGGTCATAAATTTGGGCCCGCATTGGTAAATGTAGGTTACAAAGAAGGGGTAGTTAATTTTTGTGTTATCTGCCACTAATAAGAAAGCAAATGGAGAACTGAAAAGGGAAGAATACAAGCATCTAATGCCTTACATTGTGAAAAGAATGCCCACAAGAGGAAGAAGTAACCTTTTCAGAAACTCTGTGAAATTCAATTTCTTTTCAACTTTCTCTGAGAATAGAAGAAAGATTCTAGCAGATAGTTTGGCTGTAGTTAGGAACAAAATGGTTAAAACATACTACTCAATTGCCAGGCTCAAGACTGACTCCAGCATTATGTTAACAGAGGCCTCACCAAAGCCAGCTGCTAAGGAGAACTACTTTTGTTTCAAACAATCCCTTTCTGGATCTAGCTGATTTCCAGGCTACTACAACGGGGCAGGGAGGGTTGAGGGGGGAGGCGGGGGGGAGGTTAATATATTTTCCCACCCATTCTATTCCTGATGTTAACTCTTAACGTTCATCTGATAGCATAGCAAGTAAATGTTAAACACTTACACAGTAAAAGGTTTATTCATCTTCCTATCTGCCACCCCTCACCATGTAGGAATAAAACAGGTTAGTTTAGTCCTGTTATGGTGAGAAGGATCAGCTTTCTCTTTGACAAAATGCTCCAAAGTGAGAAAGCTAAAGAAAGTACCTGGACTTTCCTCATTTTTGTTGGCAATGACACACTTATCCTTCTGAAACCTTCTCATGAGCAAATTAAGCCTGTCCACAGGCAAATGGAAAAAGGTGATCTGTATCAGAGAGCTATCTCTGAATGTTATGAACATGTCTCTTTGCTTCCTACCAGCTGCAGAGAAGAGCATATTAGCTGCATGAGACATTTA
Source organism: Leptocoma aspasia (assembly GCA_013399835.1). NCBI lineage: Eukaryota > Metazoa > Chordata > Aves > Passeriformes > Nectariniidae > Leptocoma > Leptocoma aspasia. The sequence continues at coordinate 154,791 of VXAX01001647.1, read as the reverse complement.
CTTTTGACCTTGATGATAGTAATTTTTACCAGTTTCCATGTATATTTCTAAAATAAATTCATTTGCTTCATTTCTTCCAACTGCTTTGTAATACACCCATCCCAAAGGCATGATGAATACCTTCAGTTTTTCCAGCAGTGTTGTTTCTTTCTCTCTATTTCAATATAATAAACACCATTTTTATTTTGCAAATTAATACTGCATTTGGATTCTGCATGTATTTTTCTTGCAGAAAATTCCTGCATGGAATTTTCCCTGCTTTAATATCTTTTTTTTTGATTGGGGATAATGTAATTGCTCATGATGCAATTAGGTAGCTTAGCCCTTTTAATATGATCAATTTGCCATTGTTGTAGTTGTTCACTCACAGCTGTGTGATGGTTGAGGGTTTTTTTAATAGATGTGATTGTGCCATTTTATTGCTTACAATTTTTTGCAACAAAAAGCATGAAGATGTACTAAAGTTAATTTTGTATAGACAAACACTGTTTTTTCTTTTTTCTTTACTTTTTTTTCATCTTGAAGATCTAGTCTTTGAAGAAAGAATGGAAAGTAATAGAAGCATTTTTGAAAAAAGAGCATAAAAATAAAGTGACAGAAAAAACTGAATTAAGGAAACTGCCTCTACATAAGGACACAGAGTTTTACTAACATGCAATAAAACCTGTGACTTTCCAGGTTTTGCCATAAATATTTCCAGAATTCAAATTTATTTTAGATCAGAAATTTTGTCCCTGTTTGTCTCCAAAACATTAGCATTATACAAAAAAAAAAAAAACAAAAAAAAATAACGCTCATCCTTGACACTTTTTGAAGGTTTTTTCAGACCCTGAAAACAGGTAGAAATTGTAAAATCTGAATAAATATAACCAGGGAAAGTGCCAGATTGTGCACATAGGATGAGGAAACCCTGGATGAATGTACAGACAGGGGAAGGAGACCAGTCACAGAAAGTGATTGTCCTGCTCTGCTCTGGATAAGGTGTGGTCTCACCTTGAATATTGTGTACCGTTTTGGACACTACAATATAAGAAAGACATAGAGCTATTTGAAAGTTCAAAGCCGGGCAACAAATATGGTGAAGGGTCTTGAGGGGAAGCTGTATGAGGAACAGCTGAGGTCGCTTGGTCAGCCTGGAGGAGAGGAGACTGAGGGGGGACCTCACTGCAGTTTATACCTCATTAGGAGAAATAAAGGTGCAGACAATGGTCCTTTCTCTCTTTTTCTCCCAGAGGGTGGCTCGGCAATGAAACAGGCTCCCCAGGGAAGTGGCCACAGAACCACCCTTCTGATGGAATGCAAGAAGGTTTGGACAATACGCTTGTGCACATGGTGTGGCTCTTGAGGACATCTTGTGCAAGGACAGGAAATCAATAAACTTTGTAGGTCCCTTGCAACTCAGGATATTCACTGAGTCTATAAAATGGTAATAGCCACCAAAATTCTTACTTGAAAATCTGGATTGTGTAGTTTCAGCAATTCCTACCTAAAACACATGTGCCGTCAGGAATATTTGATTTGCCAAGTAAAGTATGAACTTGGTTTTATGGTTTCATCATCTTTGCTGTTCTGCTTAATGTTTCGCTGGCTAAGATTTATCTGACCTTAAAATGTATCACTGGTTTAGATGTGGTTAGTATTGAGATTCATGTATGTTGAGACTGCCCATAGTTTAAAAAGCAGGTGTATCACCACTGCAGATATAGAGGAAATAGACAAAAAAAGAAAAAAAAAAAAAGCTTTTGTTTCACTAACCCCACAAAGAAGCAGTTGAAGAAACTGTTCAAGTTTCATTTGGAGAAGGATTTTCTCAGGATCTTCATTTGCTGGCACTGCTCAGAACTGAGATCTGTAGGGGAGATTGTTTCCTGTCCTCCTGCCCACAGCATTTTCCATCACTGCAGTCAAAGAGGCAGCAGCATGCAGATGAACCTGGGAATGAGGCAGGCAGGGAAAAAAACCAAAAGAAAAAGAGGGCTGCTAACATTTTTTCAAACCATGATTTCTGCTTGTGTTTTTTCTATTTAAGTGTGTCAGATTTTATTGTCACATTAACTTGGGAAATACCATTTGCTTTTACATCTAGAAACAACTTTTAATTCTCTTTGAAGAGCTAAATACAGTTGGACACATTCGTCTTCCAGGAATGTAATCTTTTCTCAGTGAGGATGACACATAACCTGAAATTGTAGGGTGACCTCTGGAAAGATGAAAGGATATGCTTCTCTATGTCATGCAATATTTCTTGTGCTAATTAGTGGTGAGGCTTCACAAGATGGCAGATATGATTTAACAAATCACAGCTGTCAAAGGCTTCCCCTTTCTCTTTCATGTACTCTACCAGCTGCTTTCTGACACCAAGCTCCATGCTGGTTTTTTCCCATGCAGTGATTTCACTGCTTTTTTGACTACTCAATGTACTGATTCATCTTGCTAAACTGTCAGGATGTTAACCTGACAAGAAAGAAAATTGTTTTATTTGATGTTTGTGAGTTCATTGGGCTTACCTGAGAGTTGGGGGAAGTGCCAGAGCTGGTCCATGTGGCATGACAAGGGTCTAGGATGTACCAGTGAGAGTCAGTGAACAATTAAACCAATGCACTTACAGCAGGAAAACTTCACTTGCATGGTTTTCTTTTGTTTTTCTTTCTGCCCAGTAAATTACATACTATGTTTCTAACTATCTCTTTTGGCTGATTTCTAGAGCAGAACTGGTGACAATGTACTGTGGAAACAACAGCACATATTTAATTCTTTGTGAGACACAAATTTGATCATTAACTCAGGCAGATCATCTGTTAGAATAACATAAAATGAAAAATAATCAATATAAGGTTACATATAAATCGAATAACAATGACAGATTTTTTTTCTAACTGTTAACATAATACAGCAGAGCTGTCTACTTATCTTGCTGTGTATTAATTTATTAGTAGTATTTTGTATAGTTTTATTCTCAATATAAATAAATTTTGACTGCAAGGACCACTTGCTGTTCAGTACTTCCTTGCCATGAGTCTGTGCTATAGTGTATTACAGTATCATCAGATTGCAGGGCAAGGACTTTTTGTTTTGACATGTTTCTCCAATTATTCAGAGCTGTTTATGCTAAGATTATTCTGGCTGTATAAATAGCAGTTGACTCTGTGAATGCACAGATGCATGAGAGATTAAGAGAGAGGGAGAAAGATGAAGAAGGAAGAGGAAAGGGAGGGGACAGAAGGGACGGAGGGAGAGAAACTTTACATCCAGTCAACAGCTAAAAAGCAGCAGGGCTCCCAAAACCTGTGTGCTAATTGTTCTGCTACCCGGCTTGGCCATATGGAAATTGAACATGATATTTACCATAACCTGGTAAAGGTTAATTTTTCATTTAGAAAGGAAACTGCAACTTTGGAGCTACCTAAGACCTGAATGTTTTATAATGCTGTGTGCTGAGAAGGAATGAGAAGAAATTTAAATATCAAAAATGCATGAACAATCCTGCCTTTACCTGCCAAGACTGACATGTTGTTAGTTCTGTAGAGAGAGAATATTCAAATCTACCTGCTGCTTTTAATGAGTCCTGAGATATTTGCTGCGAACCTGGGTATCAGATCAAGTGCTGACTAGATGAGTACTGACCATCACAGAGCTGCTGATTAAAGGCCTTTTTACTTGTACTAGGTTGTTATAATTTAACACTGTGCATTTTGGAGACACTTCAATACTCCTTTTCTCTGGCAGCAGTATACTAAATGTAAATAGCTAATTTTAGCTTTATGACTGGACTAAAGAAGTTGCCCTACTCTGCCAGCCACTTAAATAATGTATGAATACAAGCACAAGACCAAAGAAAATCATGGTATCTTTCCTCACTATCAACTTTCAAAGAAAGGACATTCTCACCTAGTATCATTCAGTCACTCACATTTCTAGTTTTGATATTGAAGATTTTGAAAGTAAAATGAAGAACTTTTGTCCCTCATTGTCTGTATGACTGTGGAATGATGTAGTAAGAGACAGAGATGATATGTATTAGGAAGAACCAAGTACATGAATTGTTAGAACAAAATTATAAGGCAGTTCGGGTTTCTTTATTATTTCTGTAGTATTTACTACATGACCTTGTATCTTACATGCATACTATATGACCTTGTAGCTCAGAACATTGACATAAGAATTACTTGTACATTAACATAGGTTTAGTAGTGTAATTCACATATTCTGAAAGGAAATTAGTATGGCATCAACTGAAAACTACTAATCAGCATTGTCTTAATGATATATCTAGGGGCAACCTTAAAAAAAAACAGTAAAAGGCAGAATAAAAATGTTTAAAAATTTTTTTTTTGTACACGTAAGTAGCTGCTGCTAGTGGAAATCTCCACTCAGTGTAGGGTTATTAGTTTATGAAGTTGGGTGGTTTTTTCTTTTCAATTTTTCTAGGTTGAAGAATGATTTTTGCCTACCAAGATGTAGGCATTGATTTAGGATTTATTTCAGCCCACTTGTTGCCATAGAGTTGTGCTGGATTACACACAACCATGACAATTTTTAGCAGTGATCAGACAGGGTGGATGAGTTGGTACATGTCACTACTTCTCCAATCTCAGACTACCTATAAAAAGCACAGTAGTAAGTGTATATGGGTAAAAAAGAAAAGAGATGAGGGAAGAACATGGGAACAGGTAGAAATGTCACCCCTTATTCACACCCTGACAGAGGCTCGGAGATGAAGGGTGAACAATCCGCCCATTTTGCAGCTGACAGAGCTGATATTCTTGTCCTTGAAAGAAATGCCACAAAGCATTGTCAGCTGTCTTTCTTCTTCAATTCCCAAACTCTTATCAGACTTGAAGTCCCAGGGTATTTTTTTATTGTCTTTTCACTTTTTTTTTTTTCTGCAGGCTTCCTGTTGTCTACTCCTTCATGGACTTTTGCCATTTGCCTAAATTATGTCCTATGGAAAAAGTACTGAGTATACTTTAATGTGACAATGAATCATCATATTAAAATATCTGTCATGCTGTTAGATTGCTGTAAAGAAAATCAAAGATTAACAACACATTTTCAGTGTTGTTCATTTCCAGTAAGCTGGTTCTGCTTTGAGAACTGTATTTTTAGTGATAGTTTGACAAGATTTACAAGAATTTTTATAGACAGATAATTTTTATCGACAGGTAATATAGAGAGATAGTTTAAATAGTTATAATAACAGGATGGCTTTTGCTTTAATTTTAGGAAACAATGGATTTTATTAAAGGAAGCAGAAATGGCCCATATAGCTAAAATAGATCTCAATTAGAGATTGTTAAACTATAAACAAGAAGAGCATGAAATGTTGTTGTTTTTTTTTTTTTAATTGCTGCCTCCAGATTGAATGTCGTCACATTGGAAACAGCAGGATTCAGCCTTAAAACTGCATTATGCATTGGTACATCAGTTACATAAGTCCTGCCCTACCTTCTCCTTCCATCTCCTTTCCCTTTCTTTTTGGCTCATATGAGACCTGACATAAAACAGGAAGATTAGTGACTTTGCTGCAGTAATATAGGTCTGACAGAGAACCTCTTGATACTTTTTTTTTTAACCTAAGTGTGGCTGAGATATCTCATCCCCATCTCTCACCCTGCTTGGGATAATAAAGTTCAGTCCCAGCTCATGCAGGAAGGACTGAAATGTATAAATTTCTGTTATAGGTTTCCTAAATGGAAGAGGAGCAATTAAAGGAAATTTCTCATTTCACAGCCTTCTACAAAAACTCTTTGCTAACTTCTTTGCTAACTTCTAGCTATATGTTCATTTAAGAGGATTATTGTTAGATCAACACTAACACAAGGAAAAGTGCTTCTTAGCCTTCTGTGTTTATTTCACTTTTCACCATGCTGTATCACATATATTCATAAGACAAAGAAGCTGACTATGGATTGGTAGTTAGGTAGTTCTGTACACAACAAAACTTATAAAATTTGCTAAAAAATTAACTTTATTCTTGTCCCTCACTGTGAATTTTTATTAGTTCTTTTAAACTACGGGAATTTTGGTAGAATAGCAACATCCAAATCCAAGAATAATATAGATTATTTATTATCATGTTTAAGTGTTTAATTCTTATATTTTGGAAAGCATTCTCATTTGCACACAATTTTTTTGGTCTATAGTGGCTATTACTGTGATAGCCAGTAAACTCTCCACTGAAGGTTACTATGTAGATAAATGAAACTGTAAGAACTTTGTGATCTGTTTCTGTATTTATAAAGTACATGTGTCTATGGAAACTTGCTAGAGCAACAGACAAGAGGTTGTTCCAATATGGGAGATGAGGTATAGTCCCTTCAGGCAAAAGCCTCCAGTTGCTTAGATGGACATCAGACTGGACCAAAAGCCGCATCTGGTTGGTTTTGGTGGTTTTATTTTAGATAGCCAAATAGGGGTATTTGTCTAATAAAGAAAGAGCTTTGCTTCAGTCCTGTACAACACAGTAGCTAATATTTCTTACCTGATTTATTTTTCTCTGTTTAATAAGGCAATGAAGAAGTGGCACAAATCAGTGCCATGAAATTCGTAGGGTAATATACCTGGTGTTTGAAAGAATGGAGTCAAAGGAAGCACTGCACTCTGATCTTGGCTTCCTATTTGACTCAGATTTTAACTTTTCTTACAACAGCCAAACCGAGGGAAAAAACAAAACAAAACAAAACAAAACAAAACAAAACAAAACAAAACAAAACAAAACAAAACAAAACAAAACAAAACAAAACAAAACAAAAACCAAACAAAAACCACACACACACACAAAAACCCCCCAAAACAACAAAACAAACAAACACGCAAAAAAACCCACAACACCAAACCGAACCAAAACAATAAAATTTCAGTACACTTAACCCTAGATTATATTCTCATACTCCATCTTACACTAAATATTAATTGCTTTACCTGATTATCATGTGATCTGGTGATGTCATTATTTACCAGCTAGAAGTTTTATGGATAGAGGGTAAGAAGCAGGCAAATTGCCAACAGTATTATTATATTCTGTTATTCCATTCTATTTCCTCATTAATATTGGAAATTTTTTATATTTTGTATAATCTCCCATGTTTAGGCAGAGTGTTTCTTCCTTTTTTATTATGGTCAGAATTGCATATGGTATCTGTGGGAATACAGTGGCACAAAAATAGAGGAACAACTGGAATAACTGCCATGTAATATGGATACCGCAGTGATTCATTCTATTCTGCAGCCAAGGTCTGCTTCCTTTTAATTGCTATTTGTGGTAATTTTCATCCCACATTAAAGGCAATTGTTTATCCATAATAACATCTGTAGATCTAGTTATGAACACACTGCAGCAGCTTTACTGAATCAATAACAGCCCTCTGTAGCAAGCCTTTGCTTGTGATAGTAGCTAACTTTGTTATGGCCTAAGCTAGAAAAGTAGTAGTATATTCAAGAACAAGTACTGTAATGTTAGGGCTCATCTTTCCAAATGACATAATATTTCACCTGACAAGAAGATAAGGAATGTTTTCTGCTGTCCTCAGAACATATTCAGAGGTACTGCTTTTTCTGTCAAAGTACTGAAGGATCAGTATTAAGCCAGATCTGGACTGATATAACTTGGTTTGCAATCTTGCAGGAAGATTTACTAGCTGTCTGTACATATGGTATTTGTCCAGGCATTTTAAGGTCATCTGTGTTTTAGTGAATTTCGAATCCTAGTTTTAGCCTGTGTGTTCCCTTCAGTAGTCCTGCCCTCTGTTGCTCTTTTCAGTTAATTTAGGAAGACTTATCAGAGCATTCACTCAGAATTTAAGAAGCAGGAACTGTGTCTACTGCTGGGTTATTCTCCTTTGTTTGATAAATGTTTGCAGCCATGGCTCAATAAGGTATGAGCTGTAGTTTTTTAATTTTAGCAGTTTGTATTTGCTGAGGATGCTTGGCTTGGCCTTTCAAATATTCCCCTGATTCCAATTAATTTATTTACTTTCATTAATTTTTTGCATAATTCTGTGATCAACCGTGTGGCTATTATTAACACTGATTGGACACAAAGTTGAATGCAACATTTTTTATTAATTTTAAGAGAGGAAAACTTGATTTAGGCTTTTTTTCAATTAACTTGACAGATGCATAGAGGGCATTAGATGGATAGATTCAAATAAAAATTGCTTGCATAGACATACTGTCATTATTTTTTAAAGTTTGCACATGGTGAGGTTTTTTCACATAAACAGACCTAGTTGTTCTCAATTTGATGTAGGTACATCTGCATCTAAGATTTTAGTTTTAAAAAAGTACATGAAACAAACTGAAGAAACATGAAGTGACTCATTAATAGATGTACAGCAGTTTGACACAGTCCATTATTAATAATAATTCCCATTAGAAACAGGAATGGAGGTCTACCTGTTTTCCTTTGTCACTTTTAATTGTACATATATATATTTATAAAACTCTGGAAGATGAAGTACATTTAGTTGAAGTTGTGCAGCATATCTGGATGAAAGATTTTCATGTTTAGGTATTCTTTACTCGATTGTTTTGTTCATGTTATATGAAGAATAATATGTCTCCTTACGCTTTTCCCAGGTCACTTAGAACACCTTTTTGGTTAAAATAATTCAAGCCTTCTTCACCTTTTTGCCAGTATACGTTCTTTGGGCCTGGCATAAAATCCCATTTCTTTGCTCAGAATCCTTGTCACTAACGACATATTTTTTTTTTTTTGAGAGAGAGGGAAATGTATCAGGAAGCATCATTATCTGTTCTGTCCTGTACATTTAATTTCTGTGTTTAGGCAATCAATAGCTTGTTCTTTTAGCTGCAGGTGTGCACAGAAACACGTGCTTTCAAAGGCCTTTGAACAGTAACAGTAGTAATATCTCTTCACAGATTTATTAACTGGTTGTTTTGTTCAGCGTATCATTCTTAGACTGCCCTTTTGTTCATGAACAATGTGAGAAAAAATAAAGGGAGCTTTGATTATAGAAGACTTGTGGATGATAGGCATAGACTATTTTTTAAAACGCCATGCCACACAACCAGAAACCTTTGACATTTGCTGCAGCTCATTCCAGGGAATGGGTCATATAGCTAAAAGGGTTGGGCAAAATGGGGTTATATCCTAAGTTGGGAGGGGAACAAAGAGAATTAAAGATCTGAATCCTCTAAATTAAATCCTGTGGTAGGTTAATAAAGTTACCCTTTTTTTTTTTCAGTATGCATAGTTTTATGGGATAGACAGCAAAAGGTGATTGTCTACTCAGTGTGTTACCGTGGTAGCCTTTCAGAATTTCTTGGCCCAGCCACTGATAAACTTTTAGCATTTGGCACAAGCTAATACATCCAGCCACATGAGAAGTTTCTGCAACCAAAACAGTGCATCAAGTAAAGGAAGGAAGGAAGGAAATGAATGTCTAAAAAAGCGACAGAAGTCGTCTGCAGCCATAGGGCAATGATAAGCTTATTCTGTTCAGAAAGGGAAGATTTCTTATTTCAAATTCAATACTCTTTAATGTTTTGAACCAAACCAAGGATTAGCAGCCAAGTAATGAGAGGAGTTCTGTTTGGACACATTACTAGAAATTTTTTTGAAGACTGTCAGGTTTAATGTACTGAATTATAACATTGGAAGTGAAGCTCTGCCTTTCTTACATGCTATCAGTGGTCATAAACTATAGATGGGAAAAAGGGTATAGAGAGATGCAAACAAATAATTTAGTCTTGATGAGCATCAAAAAATTCTAATTCGGCAGCTACATTTTAAGACAAAATAAGAAAGAAATATTGGGTTTTTTTCATGCCTCAAAAGTTGAGCAAGGTTGCTCTAGCTTATGCCTTACAAATGAATGATAAGAGGAAAGACAGGAAAACAGGAATCCATATTACTGATTCTCTCTAGGAAGCTGATTGAGGCTATCAGGAATTAGCAGATTTTATTGCTAAAGATAGATGTCCATCACTCATCTGTATCAAGCTTTTGATTCATGGGGAGTTTCACCTTCTACTCTTGATGGTTTTGATATAATTCTTGCAGAATAACTCTTTAGCAAGAAGAACCAGGGCTCTGTATTTCATTGTAGAGATACAGTAGTTCAAACTTTAGCTTTCTAATAACAAAGTTAAAATAAGACAAAAGTAGAATTTGTTCATGTAAGTCATAATATGTACTCTGTCTATAGCACATCTGTATAGCTGTCTTTGGGAACAAGAAAAACCTTTTGTACTAAGGTACACCTTGTTCCCATAGTCAGTCAGAAAAAGCTAAGGGAAATCAAANAAGCATAACTGTACATACAAGGAATCAGTTGAACCGATGATCTGTGTGAGTAGCTTAGTCAGTCAAGTAAGGCGTAAGTACACTAATTTACGTTAAAGCGATGTGATTGATGGATGACTCTAAGGTCTCTTCGGATTGTACTTTTCTCTGAGTCACCCCAAATAAAAAAAAAAAAAAATCTCCCTTTCAGGAGGATATTCTCCACCAGAGAAACACTGGAATAACACAGGAGATGTAAGAAAGTATTTTATTTGGAGAATTTATCCTGACGTACTTATCTCTTAAAGGTGAGGGTGAGAATTGCAGTAGTCCTTATATTTTCTATGTACTAAAATTATGATTCTGATTGTGTGTACATAGCTATAACAAGTAGAGTATTATAAATGGAGAAACCTTTCAAACCTAGTCGGTGGAGTTTGGATTGTCTCAGTTTTTTCTCTTGCTTGAAATTCTGCAAATGAAGCATTTGCTTTAGGAAACACCTTTAGTACTATTGACAAAACTTGTAAACATGAGGATTAAAGGAGTACTAGAAATAAATACAAAATAATCATTCTTTGAAACAATAGTAATAATACTATCAAGAGACAAGACAATCCCTTAAATTATTTAACTAATCTTATTTTGTGCAATGAACTAGAGAGCATTTTGTGCAATGATGTTAAGATAGTATTTATGCATGCTAAGAGGCTTAAGTAGAACTCTTCATTTTCTTCATTTTCTAAAATTCCATGCAGATTGAATTTTCTTAGTAGTTGTCCTTTGTGTGCAATATATACCAATCCAAATCAAGACTGGGTAAGGTCTGCCTTTCTATCAGGCATTCTGGTGATTACACTAACTTTATTAGACCAGCATGAGAAAAATGTGCTGGGCTTTTAGGTTTCCTGGTGGCTTCAAAGTCACACATAGCTGCAATATTTTTCTGCCAAAAAATACCACGTAAATATGAAGGTAAGCCTTGTAATGCTTTGATGGGACAAAGTAGGAGTGCTTTCTGCATATTTTAAGTGGAAGAAGAGAGAATCTGGATTTACAGAAACCAGACTCACTGAGTTTTGGTTGGTTTTCTGTCGTTAGCAATTTCCTTGGCATTCCATTTGCTTATAAAATTTTTCTCTCCAAAAGTGAACCCAGTTGCTCAGTCTCCTAGCATTAATAGGGGATAGTATCTGCTCTGTTAAGTGAAGAGATGCCAGACATTGTAGATTGTCACTGGATCACATAAAGGCTTGTCTTTCCAGGCTAGATTAGCTGTACTATTTCCAGTGACAGCTCAGCCATTAATTGAGAATAATAGAAGTCTTCTTCTCTTGGATCCGTCATCTATCTACTTGTTCCCAAGCATCACAAATTTCAGGATCTTATGGTGCAAAGCAACAACATATGACAGTGTCACCATGGCTGGGACTGTCTCTGTACCTCACCTTACAAATAGCCCTCAGGAACCATGCAATTGCACGGAGTTAATCTGCTGGCCAATCCGAATTCTACATAGTTTGCATGAACTAGAAAAACTAAGTCCAGCTGGATCTTAGCTTTTACCAATAACCATGGTTTTACTGGTTGAACATAAGCTGATTCAGGCTTGTGCACATTTTTGTGGAGACGCTGAGTGTCCTTACACCAAAAACCACAGTGTGCTCTCCATGACCCTGGTTAGCCTGTGGTTTCAGCTGCCTCCTTATGATCCTTGTTAACAGAGCTGTCTGTAGCGTGCCAGAAACACTGACACTGAGAATCATAGGGTCTTCTGGGGAAGAGACCAGAGCAAACTACCACATAAATTCACCTGTTGAGTACTGTCTCCTGTACTGTTCTTTTCAAGAGGTCCAGCACAAACATAAAACAGAGTACAGAGGAGGGAAAAAATGTGGAACATCTTTTGTATGAAGAGATAGTTATTAATGAATCTGAAAAAAAGTAAGTGAATGGGATATGATCTAGATGTCCTGTAAAACTGAATGGTGTGAAGGCTAGGAGAGCATTATTATTCTCTGTTTCCCATAACACAAAACCACAAAAACATCAGAGAGTATTGTTGAACACAATTTTCAAAATGAATGAAAGGTTCTTTTTTCTATAGTGTATTCTATACCTTATTCCAATGTAAGTAAGGGCTTTATTAAAAAAAAAAAAATCATTGTCATCATGTCCAGTGCAGACAGACATAACTTCTGCTGTTGCAAAGCAATTATTTTACCCTTACCAGTTTTCCAAAGGTCACATATTTAAGTCTTTATGTCCGTGGGGTGGAAATAAGGAATAAATATCCTGCCTCTGCCTTCCTTCTTGCCCCAAGTTATATGTTGAGGTGTTTTTTAAGTTTCCAGTTAATGTCAAATGTAACTCTGAAATATCAAGAGCACTGGGAAACAGAGCTCTTACAGTGAGGTATCATTTATAGTTTTACAGCTCCTGCTGAACTGCTTTAGTGCTGCATGATTCAATTCTATAAGACAAGTGCTAGGTGGCTGACAGTCTTCCCAGAAAACATATCCCACTTCAGTCAGCAATTCTTGGGTATGTGGTAGGAATGTCTTGGTATATCTACCTATCTTCGGATAGGTAAGAATTGGATTAGAATACAATAAATTTATTGAGACCCTCATAGTAGTCCATATGACTCAGTTTTCTGGATTGTATGCTGCAGAATCTCATAAGAACAGATTGATATTTCAGAGGTGTGTTTTCACCTGGATTTAACACGTTCCCCAGCCATGGCAATCCATGGCAATCCATTGGCAAATGGCATCTGGCACTTTAACAGATTTACAGTTTTTTAATTAAGTAATTCCTTAAATGTCGTTTTGATGTGTCTTAGAAATTTATTCTTTTCAATGAGGGACCTTGTGTAAAACTATCAGTTGCTATTAAAAAAGAATTCATTTTTCTGTGATACAAACGTACAAAATCCTTTAAAATGCCCTTAGGCCCAAGAGTGGCACTGTCCCTGCTGTTCTAACCTGGTCAGCCTTTTCCACTCAGCACAGTTCTATCCTGGTAAAAAATTTTAATCTGATCTTTCACATCTATGAGATGCATGTCTGTGAAGTTCTCTTTGTTGGATCACATCTGTGTATTGCCATATAAGTATTCATGTGAGTATGCATATATGTATATATGCAAAGATACTGCATATATGTTTGTCACATATGTATTGATGTGTATGTGTATTTAGTTCAAGCCCTTTACACACCTTGAAAAAGGTTTACATAAAGTTTACACACCTTTAAAAAGGTTTACATATAGCTAAGATAAACTATAATGGCAATTGCAAATATAAGAGTGCAGTGAAATCATGGCACTTATATTTTCTTTTGGCCACTAATCTACGTATGTGCTCATGTAAGGATAATTATGCTACAAAACCATATTTTTTTATCTTTATTTTTTATGAGGTCTGCACAGATATTTCTTGAAGCTATTATTCTTGTTCAAAGTTAACCCTTTTTATAAACAAAGAGACAAATGTGACCTTTTTAAAGGATTACCATTCTGGAATTATTTTTGATCATTAGCAGACTGGACTTGAAACCTGGACCCTCTTTGTACTCTATCAGTACAATAGATGTTGTAGATGAATTAATAGATTGCTTAGGTCTTGGTTAACCCTCTGTATATATTCATGAATCTTCTTTGACGCTAGTGTCATAATATAGGTCACTTGTTTCAGCATAGAAATCCTAAAAGCTCCACAAACACTGATGAGAGCTCATTATATGCAACAGCCTTGCAGATGAGGGATGTCAAAAAGGAAATACAGAAATTTATGCACCATGGTTATGTAAAAGAGATGAATTGTGCTGCATGTTACTAAAAGAAAAAAAATTCCACAGAAGTTTGTGAACATGCGTGTGTCTGTTTTCTAAATTTATACTCTAAAATCAGGTTATCCTTGACCCGATCACCATTTTGATTTCGAACTTTCATTTTTATTTGGGTGTGTTGTGAATAAAGGATGAAATGCAATAATGGGTATTAATTTTTTTGAACAAGAACATTAAACATATATCCATTACCCTCCTACTGTGAAAAGAGAAAGTGTAATCTGACTATCATCAAGAATTAGACTAAATTTGTCCTGTTTCTTGGTCTTGGTTGGGGATTCCATGTAATTTTCAAATATTGATCAGTCTTCATGTCTCTACAACTTCGAAAAGTATAGTGTTAGTATCTCACTTTAGTAGCTTAGAGTGGAAATCATGAAGAGATATCCTTGAAGATTTTTTCAGTACTGAACCAGATACTGGGCCAAGAATAGAATTAAAATTTTGATTCAGTTTATATGAGATGTTATGCTTTTTCTCAGTACTGTTTTTTCCTTGAGAGTGGGGGAGCCATTAGATTTTCTTGTTTGTTTGCTACTGTAAATACAACTGCAAAACTAGGAAGTGTCAGGAGTGTTATGCAAACTTACATATTTATATTAAAAATGTTTATATTTTGTTATAAACTGGCAGTAATATGTCTTTAGCAGCCTGGTCTTGCCTGACCCTAGACTGATTCAATCTCTGTAAGCATGAAAATTTGCTTCATTTCTATAATTTTTTCACGTCTGTTTGGATGTTCCGTGAGTCATATTTCAAATTTTAATCTTTTGCCTAGTCTGTCAGCCCAAACCAAAATTAACTGTGTAGAGAGTTTCGGAAAGCAGTGGGGAGTTATTACTTTGTGGACAAACAAATGGCAAAGCTGCTTTACTGCTTTTTAGTATCTAGTTAAGCACATTTCAACACATTTGTTTACAGAAGCTTAATCACTCAATAAGTTCATGCATTTCCATAACACGTAGAAGAATATATAGGTCTTATTCATTGCATTCAGGACATGTCAATGCAGTAGAGACAGCTGGGATAAGAAGAAATTTATTAGCATTTAATCAGAGAATCCTGGAAAGAACAAAATGCCTGGATGTTGGTTGTAACTGACTATTACACTTAATTGAGAGTGAAAATATTTATAAAAGGTTACCCCTGAGGTTTGCATTTGAATTTGGGTTCCAGTTCAGGGTCTTCTTTGTAATGGGCTTCCTCTGCTCCTATATATAATATTTTTCCTTGAAGACCTTCAAGTGCTCAGTATTCCTGAGCCTGCATTTAACTTTACTTCTTTCCTCTTTTTTTTTTAAGCAATGAGTAGTTTTTGCCAAAAACTATTAATTATTATTTCTTCTTTCATACAGTAATCCAGGTTTTTAAAAACTCTTATGTTGCCACTGCAATCTTTCTTAGTCTTCAGGTATACCCTTTAACTTTCTTTGGTCTAGCTGTTCTTTGCTTCTGTGTGTGAGAGACACGTCATTCTTTTCCTTGTATGCTCATTCTTTATACTTCTATGATGCAGAACTACAAGTCGCCTTCTTCTAGTTGCCACCATGCCTCAGTTTACTGATGCCCTAATTGGCAGGCTTATGCAAGTTCATTATCATCTTCTCATCTTCTTTCCCCACATGCCATTTCTTAAAGAAGCAGGATCTCAAGACAGGTTTCCTGTAAAATTCTTCCTGCGGTCGCATAGGATACATACTTCTTGCTTGCTTGTAGACAGTAGATTCAGGGACATGTTTATGACTAGCAAATATTTAGTAAGCTTGCTGCATTTCAAAGATTGGGATCATTGTTTTGTATAGTTTCCAAAGTCATCTGTGTGTCTAAAATTTAATGGTCCAGAAATAGAATAGACAGTATTTTTGTGGACAGCAAATTAACTGTAAGTTGGCTTACTATAAAAAATGAAAGTTTAAACCAAAAAAAGAAGTAGTAATTAGTGAGATAAAAAATGTGCCGGATTATATTTTTTTGGCAAATGGCACCATGATGTCGTAAAAGGTGTGTGTATGCAGCCTGTTAACTTTGTGTGTACAGTTTTTTCTTTAATTATGGTTCTTTTCCTTCAGCTCTTGTTCCTAGTAGTACACTAGAACTGTCTTCTCTTTTCAGTTCAATTATTATGAAGGTTTGAAATGGTTAATTATGATACACAGAATTGTACACTACTTTGAATCTGAATCAATGTCATCTTGTCTTTCTTAACTCAACCTGTGAATTTTGAACAGCCACATTTACCTCTCCTAGGAGGACCTGGACAATCTGTGGGGCAGAGCTTGGTAATAGAATGAAGTTATGTCCAGATAGCATTCTTGCTCTTTATTTTTCTGTTTGGATTTTCACCAGAGTGAGTGGACCATCCTTAGCATTGTGGTAATTGTGGGATTTGATAGCCAGTAGTTAGAACAACACATAGCTACAGAAGCCTGGAGTCCCAAGCCAGAACACTCTGAGCTTTGCAGTCTCGAGCATCAGCATCAAAGAACAGTTCCCTACATGTCAGTACATTAATTTCTTTTTTTGGGACTACCAATACTTTTGTAGTTTTATTTCTGTAGTACTAAATACATTGTTTTGACTTTGAGTCAGGTGCATACTGTGCTGCAAGACTTTGGGGTTTTGCCTGGAATTCGATTTCTGCCAAGAAAACCCCAAACAATGCCACCCTGCTGTTTCTGCCAAAAAGTTACTAATCTCCTGAGAAATGGATACTTTATGGATTGTAACATTGCAGGACAATTCAGGATGACGGAGACTTCAGGAGGCTTCTAATACAACACTCGGTTCCTAGCAGACTAAGCTGTGGATCAGGCCAAATTGCTCAGGGCGTTATTCTGTGGCAGCTGGAAATGCTCTCCCTGCCTAGGACAGGGCTGCCCTTTGTACCTGTCCTGGCCACCTGAGGGTCCCACTGGCTTCTTCATCTCATGACTTGTACAGAAGGCCTCACGCTTATGGGCCTGTCTGCTGCCCCAGTTTGGTGCCCCCTGCAAAGCTGACAGGACGCACTTGGTCACTTTTCCAGGTCACAGATAGAGATGTGACAGCGGACCGACCCCAGGGCAGCCCCTGTGGGATCAGAGCACCAACCTCCAGGAAGGGATGACCCAGTGGCCGTCCCATCTGAGCCCAACCACTCAATCCATATTTACCCCACTGGTGGGGCACACATCCCATATCCAGCTTGGTTACAGGGACGTTGGGGAAGGTGCTGGAAGCCTTGCTGAAGTCAACCTAAATGACAGCTACTGCCTTCTCCGTGTCTGTAAATTCAGGCATTTTATAACAGAAGGTATCCAGGCGGTTTGTGCATGAGTCACTTTTGGTCAAAACACCACAACAATTCCCGATTATGTTTTTCTCCTTCATATTCCAAATTGTCCTTCTAAAGGACCAACTCCTTGATTGTCCCAGGGATCAAAATAAAGCTTGTAGGTTACTTTCTCCCTATAGACGGAGATCTCCCAAGACTCACAGACTTTCCTTGAAGAATGGCCTTGCGAGAACATCAGCCAGCTTCCTTAGCACAGCTGAGTGCAACCCATGAGTTTATTTAGAGCTCACTGTAATCGTGGACCCATCCTCCTCTGGTCATTATCCTTGCTCTTGAATCCTATTCTTAATTACAGAGAAAACCCTCATTAATGAATACTGAGACAAAAGTAATTCCTGGTTTAAGCCAAGCTCATCTGCCTCTGTGAGAGCCCTATGTGTTTGTGTCGTCACAATGAGAACCACCTGCATATCGTTCTCTTCCCCGTCTACCTTTACTGTAAGTTTTTACTCATCCACTGCTTACTTCAGTTGTGTGACTTGTCCCTCCATATCTTAGTCACTGGGGTTTTCTTTCCATCCATGTGCAGGCCTACCCTGGGGTGGGAGCCTGACATCCTGAAACTGGTCCTGTGGTCTCTTTTGCTCCCATTTCCAAGTACCCTTTTCTTTTGAATTTAAGCATTATTTCTTTACTAGTCCCTGGGTTATCATCTGTCTCCCCCATTACTTCTGTTTGAAAGATTTCTCAATGTGATTCAATCTTTCCACAGAAAACATACTTTCCACATTATTAATACCAAGGAGAGATCTGGGTTTTATATTGTTGCTTCCCTCCTACCAGGAGATATTGTTCCCCACCTTAAGTCTTGCCTATGGCTTTTGAAGTCATGATGCCGCTCTGTGTAAAGCAGCATTGTTTAGATTTTAGAGCAGATGTACACTTAGTAGAGGAAGAAGGACTGTGACTAGTTGTTTATAGCTGATAAAGCCTGACAACAGTTTCCTGAAAACATTCTGATTTTGTCATATTTTTGTGATTATAATCTTGAAATTCAACCTATCATTGCCGTATGAATTTCTAATGCATTCGGTAGGTGTTTGTATTTGTAATGTCTTGTCTGGAAGTTTGTTTTCATAGTTTAATGGTTTTTTTTCTTTACTTTTTTTCCTCATAAAATAGAATATTTATATATGTGTAAGTTCTTATTAAGAATTGATATGCATAAATTTAAGTTCATATGAATATTTTTCAGGGTTTTGTAGTTTAAATTGTGATCATTGCCATGATATTCTCATTTTTTCCATATATATTCATGCACAGAGCTTCCTTTCATACACAGATCATCTCATGAACAGGTGTAATGAGTTAATTCTCGATATACAGCCAAGCTAGGGATGCGAATTTTAATTTCACAACTATATTTACAGAAATCCAGTGCCAAGTATTACAATTAAAAATTTTTAATTTTTACCTAGGTATGTCATACAATTTTTTAGCTAAATCTCCTGCCTTAGTCAAAGACTGTCAGTAGAAATTTTTCTAGTCACCTAGCTGTATCTACAAAATCAGCAGGTTCTGCATGCTTTTGTATTAGGTCAGCAGTTTCAGGACATCTTGAATATTTCAGATTTCAGTCTGGTAGTCATTCTTACTAGCATGTCAAAATGACTCTATCATAACCTGTGGAACCTCAGTGGGTTTTGGCATTAACAAAGTGCTTTTAGTGAAAATTTGCGTTGTTTTAAGGGCAATCCAATTTTTTTTTTTTAATCCCACTTTGACACTGCAGTTGCAGTAAAGGAAACATTTCTAGCTACCATTTTATATTTTAGTTGCAATGTCTTCAGCTAAGTCAAGAAGATCTCTTAGAGTTAAATCCCTGACAGTGAAGATTATACTCATAATGCTGGAATCAACTTCCAGCTGAAGTAATCACAAAAACGATATTGGCAAAGAACATGCTTTTGTAAGTTCATGTGTTTGAGCTCAGCCTCCACACTGTCTTAGTGACTTGCAGAAATTTTCACCTAATTCACACATACACTCACAGTTACAGACAAGACCTGTTGAAAAGCCATTTGTACCCTGAAAATTTGATAGCCATAACACCAAATAGGAGAACATGTTCATAAGAGGAGGATAAAGATTCACTGTTAAAAGACTGCTGAGATGAAGATGTCTGAAATATACATATATATATAATATAAATAGTTTGTTAACAGATGAAAAATACCTAGAATTATTTCCAGTTCTAATAGTGTGCTGTTTGTCATTAATTTTTTCATGAATAGAGTAGCTTATTTCAGGCAATAAATTGCTCCCACACTCTCTGTTATAAGTATTCCTCCAGGTGTCCTGTACTCAAACACGTTTTTATGACCCCATAGAAGTTATGATATATTTCTGTTACTTGGCTGAATGCATAGAGCAGCTCCTTGAATCATGCTCCCTGAATGAATTATGAATTGAAAACTTCCTTCTGCTGTATTTCCTGAAAAGGACAGCCATTTCTTATGTTAATCATTCCTGTGAGCCAGCAGAAATCTGCAAAAAGTGATTACAGGTAGAATGAAAACAATGGGACTTGATTTAAAAAAAAAGACTGAATAATAAAAGAAATAACTTGTGCTATTGTGCTAATCATTACCATGTTAGATGAGTTAGCCAAGTTTTTCCTTCTGGAAGAGCATATTGTCATAGGGTCTACAGAAGGACCTATACCATCAACATGTTCTTCAATGACATTGGGATTGAATGTTCCCCCATGAAGTTTTGCAGAAGGCACCAAATGTGTGGCATGATCAGCACACTGGACGGAAGTGATGCTATCCAGAGGACCCTTACAGGTCTGAGAGTGAGCTTGTGCAATCCTCATGAAGTTCAAAAAGTGCAAGTGCAAAGTCCTGCACCTGGGTCAGGGTAACCCCCAGCGTCAGTATGGGCTGGGGGATGAAGGGACTGGGAGCGGTGCTGCTGAGAACGACTTGGGGGTGCTGCTGGGTGAGAGGCTGGACATGACCCAGCCATGGGCACTCCCAGCCTAGAAAGCCAAATGTGTCCTGGGCTGCATCCAAAGCAGCGTGGGCAGCAGGGGAGGGAGGGGATTCTGTCCCTCTGCTCTGGTGAGACCCCACCTGGAACCCTGCATCCAGCTCTGGGCTCCCAGCACAGGAAGGACATGGACCTCTTGGAGCAGGTCCAGTGAAGGGTCATGGAAATAATGATCAGAGGGATGAAGCAACTCTTCTATGAGAACAGTTTGAAAGAATTGGATGATAAGACCATGAAGAGGAGGCTCCAGGAAAACCTAATTTTCAGCCTTTCAGTACTTAAAGGGGATATATAGGAATAAAGAATTTCACCAAGCAACCATGCACCAGGACTGCCTATTGGTCTTCATTTTTCTTTCTTTGTTCTGTAAGATGTTAACAGAGTAACTCTACTTATTTTACCTTCTCCCTCCTTAATAGAGGTAAGAGAGGGAAGGTCTGTATTATGGTGTTGGCTTCCTCGTTTGGCCTCAGTAGCTTCTTATATCTTCCCAAATCAAACAGCTTCTGGAAGGTGCAATTGGCATTTTCCTGAAAAGCGACTATGAATAAAAACTCAATCAGTGACTCTCACTGTTCTTTATACAGAAATGAATATCTTACAGATTTCATGTATTTTTTTTAACAACAAAAAACTTCTTTATAAGTTAACTTGACATATTTTGAATATATTTATTTTTTTTCTGCAATAGATACCACAGTTCTGATACAAAATATCCTAAGTACATAGCAATCATTTTATAAAGACCTACGTTTTTTAGAGAATGATCTCAGACAGTATTCTGTTACTTATTATGAAGCCAAAGGAGATTATTCTTAAAACTATAGAAAGAAATTGTCTCTGAGTTCTTTCTGCAAGCACACAGAATTTGAAGTTTTAAAAACTTTTTTTTTTTGCTTCCCATTACAATGTTTTCAGAAAGGTTTTTTTATTTTGGTATATCGGGGGCTTTCAAGCATGATTGGATTTCTGCACGGCATCATAGTTCTGATTTGCATGTCCTCTTAGAGACACTATTCAACTGTAAATTAGTTACGGAAAATAATGGGACTCCATAATTAAGATTTGGCAAAATTCAGTAAGATTATTTTCTATTGTATTTTAAACATTTTTTATATTGAATTAATATGCTTGAAAAAGGAGGTTGTATTTTTCTGTGCCTAAATTTCCGAGTCATTCATAAACGGCTAATGAGCTGCTGAAGTGTCTAGTTGCATTGTGACTCTGAAAAATATAACTGAAAAGTTAGTAATTTCTTACCTAAGTGTTCTTATTCATATCATAGGTGATATGAATCAGCAACAGCACTGTTTGTTAGGTTTTATTAGGACAGAAAGATAGTCTTGATGGTTGATTGTCAATCTTGTCCTTCTATGCAATGTGGGGAAGCCAATCAGAGTGTTTAGCCTTGCTAACAGGTAAAAGAATATATCAAAAAGAGGATGCCTGTGTTTTGCTTAAATCATTACATATTGATGTAACTATGTTTATTAATCACAGGAAAATAATGCTCAATGTTATTTTATAAAATTAATTATTACTTTGTTTTAAACACAGATGTCTGAAACATACTGGAAGTATTATTAACTTGTTTTTATAGTGATAAAAAACATAGCAGCAGCTATGTTTTTTATTTTTACTTATGCAAATGTTTAGCAGATGGCTTAGCTTCGTCTCTGCTTTCTGGTTTTCTGGTTATATGCTTTCTGGGTGTGACACTGTTCAGGTATAAAGACTACAGCATACACAGCACATAGATATACCCTCCTTCATTTTCACTCCATGCCTGACAAGAAACTTGTAAATAAATAATATTAGCAAATTATTCTTAATAAAGTAGTTATTTATTTGTTTTCTGTGTCAAAAACATAAATGCATTATTAAAGATCTCTTTTATTCATTTTTTTACCAAAGACTAAGCAAAAAACTAATAGTTTATAGAATAAAGTACTAAGTTTACGAATGTGTTTGCATTAAAGAATGACAGTTAGCAGTACTTTACTTAAAATTTCGGTTGTGATTTAAGTAGATCATGGACACTGTTGTCCTTAGGTAGTCAGATATAAAAGATGTAGAGACTACTGGCCTATTCCACAGATGTTCCAAGTACCCAAAAACCCTATTGACTCTCAAACAAAGGGTGTAGAAAGTAGCTTTGCAAAGTTTCTTGAAACAGCTATCATAGGTTATCTCTTCTAGGGATACAACTGCATGTTTTTTTACAACAGTGAAACTAATAAGCTTAATATTTTTAAGGAAATCACTACTTTTCTGTGTCCTGACTACAGCCACCAAACTCTTCCTTACACAGTGTTTCTTTCTCCCCTGTTCAGCCAGTACTTAGACACCCACAATATCCAGATGCTCTTAAAATGAAAAGCTGGTTTATACACCCATTCCTGCTTCCAGCTGTTATTTTTCTGAGGCAGGAATGTTCTTAAAGATCATCTGGTCCATCTACTTTTATAGGGAAATCAAATGGCTAAGTTAAAAGACAACATTAACTGGGAATACCATCTCTATATCTTATATTAAGATGCCTTATTCTGTGCCTAGTGTTGGAGACTCTTATTTTAGACTACTAACTTCATTCCAGAAAATAAAAAATGTACTAAAGGTGCAGGTTTTTAATTTGAAAATTTTAATAGTGATTCTTACATTTTTTTAATAAATATAATCACACCTAAAATATTCCTTAAAAATCCAGCCTTTGAAGTTATGTAACGTAAAGTGTGCATTTCTGTTGTGAAGATAAACCTTTCTCAAATTACGTGGTTTGAATTTTTAGGTAGGGAGTAATTTTTGTCAAATCAGAGTAATTCTTTCTTGAAAAAATTAAAATATGTAAATTCATTATTATTCTGAGCTTTCCATGGTAAAATTTAAATTGAATACTTATTCATTTTAATTGGAATCAAAAGGCTTTAATTCACTGAGTTAAAATTAACTTTTCTTTTGACTTACCCAGAGGTTAATTTGTATTTCCCTGCATGGGGGCAATGGCTCATAAGAGATGCAAGTCCAGTTCTGATCTGACAGCATTCCAGAAGTGAACAGATTACGCTTTGTATTACACTTGCCTTTAGATAAATTTATTTCATTATAGGAGGCAAATAGCATTTAGCACCTAAAAGAAGACATTTGCCATCTGAAACAGACAGGAAAGAAGATCAATATAGCACTAAGAAGATAGTACAGTTTTTAAAGAGAAAAAAATTAATATTAATTTAGCAGTGAAAGCTGATATTGATCACCTAAAAGTAAACTAAACATACTTTTTTTGGTAAAAGTTCCATCTTTTTCTCCAAAAAAGGAGTCATCAAATTTCCTAATAGACATTTTGGTTATTTATTTATTTACTTAGTTATTTAAAGAGGCCATTTGAGGTTTAAAAATAAATTCTTCAGTTCTACAGTAAGCTACCATAGAGTTAATTCAGTTCCACTTAATTCCTGGCAAATTTGGATGACTACTACTGCTTTTTATCACTTTTTAGAAAGGTCATGCTCATCCTCAGCATTTTTCTTGTCTCCCCTAAGTTTGGAAGAAGAGACATTTTAGCTATAAGGAGTTGCAGCTCCTTAAGCTTCATACTGTAGCAGTCAGCTCAAAATTTATAGGGGATATTTCCACTGTATCACAAGGCCTGTAACATGCAAACCTTTTTCTATACCAGGCAATGTCATCGCAAGGTCAGGAAAACTAATTGTGGATTTGGTGTACCGATCCTGGTTCCACTAGGCTTGAAACCTTATAGTCTTTTCCAGACCTGTTCTAAATCTACTTCATTTGTAAGTTCAAGGAGACTTTGAGCAATTATAACAAAAGCTATAATTACTGAGAACTTGACAATAAGGGCAAGAAAGTTCTCAAGTAGATAACCCCTAATAGAAATTATGTTAATATTTAAAAAGAATGGAGGGGGTCTCAGATTATTATGGAATAGAAACTCCAGCATTTCATCTTGGTAGCTGAGTCCAGCAGAATTAGATCCATGTTCATGCTCGTTTATGCTAAAGGTAACAGACATAAACAGAAGGAAGCCAGAGTAGGCACTGTAGACACAGCCAAAATTGATCTGAACCTGTGTCAGTGTTCTGCAGGAATGTGAGGTGTTCACACCATAAACACCAGAGAATTTGCAGTAACTATATAAACTCTTGTAAACAGAGATCTGATATGATTAAGATCTCTACATTTCCAAAACGGAAATCTAATACAGCACCTGTAACACTGTTAAGTGGTAGAGATTCCAGAGGAATTAACTCAAAGTCAGTGTACCTGCAGTAACAAATCAGTAAACTTATTAAGAGAATCCCCTGAAGACTTTCCATCTGCTGGGATGTAAGCAGATGACTGCTGGATTTTTTGTAGTACAGGAATAAAACTCTGTACCTTGTTTCCCAAACAGAGCTCACTGCTCAGACACTATTTGCTGCTGACTTTGCCCTGTTTTGCACAAAATAAGCATGTCCATGGTACAAAAGTAAGACTTCAGTTCACATTATTATCTACATTTCAGATTATTGGCTGCTATAAAATGTCTTTCTGTAGAAAAAAAAATGGAAGTAGAAGTTCTTCTACATGGTCTTTGTTGTATAGAAAATTCCATCGACGTGCTGCCTCAGTTTCCCAAAATCCACTGGCTAGCTCTAGCCCCTCAGAGGCAGCTGCTGTGTTTGGCCTCTCCCCGTCTGGCACACCTATCTCAGGTGTCAGAGGTGGAGGTTCTGGCTGTCCACCCTCGCAGGGAGACAGCACAGCACTTGGACGCCAAGGAGCGATGAGGCGAAGGGAGAAGAAAGGGAAGGGCCACTCTGAGGTAGATCCAGCAGGAAAATGTTTACCCAGGATAGGGGTCCGCAGAGTGGCCCTGAGGGGTAGGTTAAAACAGCTTATAAAGGATGGTGTGAACAAGGGGAGGGGAGATACATCAACCAATTGGGTAGCTCAAAGGAGGGGACTAGGGAGGGATAACAATGGACGGGGACCAATGGATACAGCGGAGGGGAGTGGTTGGGATACAACAGCCACTGGGGCTTCGAGGAAGGGGATAATTGGCATGGAACAATCTGGTAGGAGAGACATGGTTTAGGGAAACAAACAACTCCGTATAAGGACAGGACATGCCCAGGGGGTAGGGTTGGGAGGATTGACAGGAGCCCTCAGGGACCAAGGGCGGAAAATGGGGAGACACACAAGTTGAAACCATTACAGAAGCAGGGGCGAAACAGGGACAAACCAACTCCAACTTACAATATAAATCCGAATACAGCAAGGTTTAAAACAGACACCACAACATTCCATAATATATATGATAAACCTTATGAAAATCCTTTAGTTTGTCAAGAAGTGTGATGTCCATAGATGTAGAAGTAATGAGGGAAGATTTTATGGTCTCCTTTGTAAGTATTTATACTGTGAGCTTTCAACCTGTATGAGGATAAGAAGAGTGTTTGTGAAAGGCACTTAGGGAAATTAGTTCAATTTGCTTGGGCAGTTACAGTCCTTTCTTTGAAATAACGTGCTTTAAGTAGCCTAAATATGTTTTCTGAATATTTGAAATTAATTAGAAAAATAAATCACCAGACCAGATGTTATCAATGGTGTTGGGTCTCTTTTATTTTATTTTATTTTATTGGCGTATTTATCAGCTGAATTAAAGCATATTGCAGTTCATCTGAAATATCAGCTCAGCATTTCAGTAGTATCTCAAATACCATTTAGGTGGAACACATTTCTAATTCATAGTATGTTTGACACACACTGCTGTCAAACACAGGCTGCTTTAAGTGTATATTTTATTTTTCTCTATCATGTGCCCAGATGGTAATCTGTTTGCTTTGGGGTGAACTCATGAAATGAAGCATCTGGAATTTAGAGTGTTTTGATTTGCTTCACTAGTTTCACCAAGTTCTTACTATATTACAAAATATATATTGCTAGAACTCCTACCCTGCAAATAATGTTGCCAAAGGGTATGGTAATCATAAAAGTGTTGGTAGCCTTTTCCAGATTACAATTCTGCTAAAACTACTGCAAACCTTAAGTGCAGGAGCTCAGCTTCCCAATCTGAAGATGAATGTCATATATTTTATAAGCACAGTCCTCTGAAATGAACCAGGTCTGCACTTGAATCACCCATCAAGCTACAAGTGCAAGGTCAAACAACACTTGGCTTAGTGTAAGAACATTCATATAAAGTTGATTTAGTTATAGTGACAGTTCCATATTCTCTTTTATATTGCAAAAAGATATCAATTACATTACAAGTAGATTACAGCTGTAAAGCATAGTAACTCTTATGTATGCATGCTGAAGATTTATAGATGTAACATTTTTAATTCAGGCACTTGTTTCTGTCTATGAATGTGAATAAGGATAAATCTGGGTGTGGAAGAGAAGGGCAATCTCAGAGGCAATTTGCTTTTGTTTCAGAGTAAGGCAGAGAAGCTGTAAGCAAAGCAATTCCTTCATTGGTTCTCCCCCTCTGGTAATCCTCATGGATTTTAGCAGCTCTTGGTCAAGCCATGTCACTGGCACTGAAATTGCTCTGTGTATCCATGCTAAAGCAAATAGCATATTTCATATCTTTGTCAGCTGTAGAAATTATTCAGGGCAACTTTGAGTAACAAATAAAAGACGAAACCCACCAAACCTGACAAGCAGTGCCTTAACTCTAGGATTTGTTGCCTCGTGTTGATTATTGTAACTGTGTACTTTAAGTAGCACTGAAATTAAACTTTTTTTTTCCTTAATTAACATCTCCCTAAGTTCTTGCGGTAAATTTTCCTTGGTTTTTAATGGAAAAAAATACACCTGAATACTCATTGTTCTGCAAGAAACAAGCATTATGTCATGGGAAGCAATGCTTCTTCTGTAAATAATAGAGGCAGAAAAAGTAGAGGGGTAGGAGGCACATGAAAAACACAGATTATAGTCACATAGAAAATATAAGAGTGCTGTTCGACTTCTTCTCATACAAATTAAAGTTTTTCTAATACCTGTTCTTTTAATTTCGCCTGTCTTCCTATCTCAACAACTGTCTTGTTGAAAAGGGAAACACTCTTGAATAAAGTGCTTATTACTTCATTTTGTCTTGTGACAAATCCTATTTGCTGAACTAGAAAGGAAAACATATAAAACAGGCTGTTGCAACAGTTTAATATGCATCATATGATTTCATTAACTCTTTTTTTCTACCGAAGAGAAATTTATTTGAACTAGCTATTATGCAACAAAATAAAACAGTCTGTGAAACTCTGTATGCTTGAAACCTACAGTTAAAAACTATGATTGAATGTTAAATGGTGTAAGTACTGAGCCTTTTAGATATTTGTGTTGTCTTTGTCCAGTTCAGTGACATATTTAAACTTTGTCTTTAACTCTGCCAGTTTTGAATTGTTATGTAATGTAGTATTATCAAGTCTTTGGTTCATATAAGACTGCGTGTCTTCCCACTGTCCATGGTAAAAAGAGATAATTTTCCTAAGAGACTGATGTAATAATTCCCACTATACTAACTAGTTACTCCTAAATGTCTCCAAAATTAAACAAAATTATAGGAGTGGTTTACAGAACAATGGTCCATCATGAGGTAGTCACAGCTGTAAGAGAACATATCTGACAAGTGGTGGTGTTACAGATCATTGGAAGGGAGTTGATGATGATATTTCATTGCAAGAAATATGCAGAATATTTGTCTGTCCTTAGGGAATTCTTAATAGCTGTAATTTTGTCAATGAGTAACACACCAAGCAGTGTTTCATCCACCATGCAAGGAAGTGGGATGGGTTGGTGAGAGATTTGAGTAGGAGGCATATATCTATATTAGTTACCTTAATGTTTGGAATAGCACAGATAAAAATAAAAACCTAAAGATGGTACATATATATCAATGAGACATTAACAAAACTGCTTTCTGGTTTTATATGGATACATATAAGTTGATTTTGATAAGTGGCTGTAAACCTGAGGAGCTCTATAGGGGTAGGAAGAGGAATCTTCTGTTGTATTTGTGGAGGACTGCTCTTGATGGCAAAGAAAGCAAGTACTGAAAGGAGAGAGTAAGACAAATATGATTTTTTCAGGTGACATTGTGAAGTTTATCCTGTAGTGAAAGTTTTTTGCTTTCTTGATAATTTTGAATTTTGTTTGCAACATTTTAATAGTGACCAAACATTGTGACTTTCATTGGAAAATTAGCAAATTTCTAAGGTCATAGGAAATAAATGTTTGGAAGTAATGATCTTATAAAGATCACAAGCTTCTTCACATCACTTTTGCCTGTAATAGTTCTTAAACATTAGACTTAGTAAGCATTCATTTTAAGTGAAGGTTATATGATGATGTAAAATGAAGAGAATGACAGAATTTAATTATTTTATTGCAGAATGCCTCCATATTTCAACTTTGAACAAGAGCATCAATAAATTTATATGGGCTTTGTGGCAAGGAAATGAGATTATATTTTGGCTTCAAAAATCTAACATTGACTAGTTTTCAAAAATCTCATCCATAATTATTTAACTAGGAACTATAGTAACCAATGATGATATAAATCTTGAGGATATTTGAAAAGGGAAATTTTGACTTTTTTTTTTCAGTTTTATCATGATTTTAAACCTAAAAATATTGCCTGTGTTCACTTTTGATCACTTACTATACCTGATATAAAGCGATGAGGAATGTATATTTTAGATCAGATGATTAAATATGAACCAAAAAGTATATCCAGTTTGTATTTTTGAAATACTAGAAATTATTGAAAACATAATCGAAGATGAGTTGGATGGGTTCCCAAGTTCAGGTTTTAATTTGACATAGCAAGACATTCTGAAATTTTCTTTCTTACTGTAGAGGCTGAGACACTGGATGGATGGAGAAATCTATGGAGGTGACAAGTTCTATCACCAGCAGAGAAAAATGGTTAACCCTACTGTTGAAGTGATGTTTTTCTCCTTTGTCTCCGTTCAGGTTTAATGCTTTGTCAGTTTCACCTTCAGATCCCCCAGTAAATGTCTCTCTGTCCTACCACAGGCAGCACAGTTGCCTGCACCCCTTGAGTGGCAATGAGTGCGCACTATTTTTTGGTGGTTTTAGGAGGTTTCAAGTCCCTCTACCCCTATTTACCTCAGCAGACACATTTATGGCTCTGACAATCTTTTCTATTCCTTTTTGGACAGGAGCAAAATATCATTTGAAAATGTCTCAAGGCATTTTCATTGAGAGTATCACCATTTCAAAAAGCTCTGTACAAATGATGACTAAATAAATTTCCTTTTTTTTTTTTTTTTTTTTTTCCCCAGTAAGTGAGCAGTGGAGCCGGAAAACCTGGCAGAAAACTCTTTTGTCTTTCCTGCTTGCATCTATGGAACCTGGTTTGCAAGGTAAATGTTCCATTTTAATTGACTGTAATTGTATGCTATTGAAATTTTAAATGTCTAAAATGACCTTTTTTTTAAAGAAAACACCCTTGCTTACTTAGTGTTTAATCTACACTTTTAGCAGTGAATTGTATTAGAAAACTCTTACAACTTAAAATAAATGCAATTAGTTCCTTTGGATTTATTAAAAAATAAACCTTACTCTAAGGAAGAAAGGAAAAGTATGACAAGATCTAAGATATTTTTGAGTTTCTGGGTTATTTATACTATATTTCTATCAATCTGAGTGAAAAAAAAATCTAGATCAATGTGAATGCATTTATATGTATTCTCTGTATTCTGTGTTTATTGGGGATGCTGTGTTTATTTGTGACTATTAGAAGGAAGACTGAAGGTAATTCTTGAAACCCTTGGCTTATGTTTGCAATTGTCATTGCTATGTAGTTTTCAAAACAAGAGATTCTTATTCCTGCTCTTAAACATAGCTTTTAATAATGATATGTGAAAGGTAATCATGTTATATATTTGGAAAATCAATTTTCTAGAGTTAAGAATACCTCAGGGAAGCTGGCTTGTTTTGTTATCATGATTTTGTTTTAATTAATTACTATGGAAGGCTGCTGGATCTACCAGAAAAATTATGTTACCAAGAAAACATTAACCTGAATAC
Organism: Leptocoma aspasia; assembly: GCA_013399835.1. Taxonomy (NCBI): domain Eukaryota; kingdom Metazoa; phylum Chordata; class Aves; order Passeriformes; family Nectariniidae; genus Leptocoma; species Leptocoma aspasia. The sequence continues at coordinate 124,310 of VXAX01001647.1, read as the reverse complement.
CTTTCTCAGCTTTTATTAAGAGTCTAGGCTTAATATTACTATTTTCTTTGACACTTTTCTTGTCCCATCCCTGAATTTTATCTTTGAAGCTGTCTTAATGGTCTTTAGGAAAGAATTTTCTTCTCTAGTCTTTTGCCATTGAAATGGCCATTTTTGCTGTTTTAGACAGGGTGAAAGTTTTCAAAATATATCCTCTTATATGTGGTAAAGAATTCAACAAGCTGTTCAACAGCCACTCTAAATTTGTGCTGGGGAAAAGAATTACCCCCTCTTGACAGAAGTGCCACTAGGAGCACTTGTATGTACCGTCAAGGTGGAAAATTGGGCTTTTTGAAAAACAAAATCAGCAGTTTTCCCAGCACCTAGAACAAGGGAGTGGATATGCTATTCTTCAGCATTTGGTTAACAAGCTGATTCCCAAGGCTGGGCATTTTAATATATTGTATTTCTTAAGAAGGGAGAGGAAAGAAAAGTGGCTCAGCCTTGGCTTAAGTGAAACCCTGCTATGAGATGGTGGGTAGTGAGTATAAAAGAAAAGCAGTAACATTTGTTTCAGAGATCCTTCTAAGGATGAAAGGCATTTGTAAAAAAGAAAAAAAGATAAAAAGGTGGCTGGCCAGTTTTATCACCACTCTTTTAAATACTAGAAATGGCAGAAAATTTCTAGTTTTTAGGAAGAGCCCAAACACAATGATTTTCCGTGCAGATGGTCAGGCATTTTACAATCAGATTTGTTAGAAAAGAGTGGGTGCATTTCAAAGTGGTGCTGGTGCAATTCCCCAGACGTCATGTTGTGGTACATAGGTTTCTTCTATCTTGAGTTTGCAAAACCAGCAGAAGTGTGATGGCTAAAGCTATCATTTTAGACGGGTTTAATCACAATTTACATGATTATGTTTCATTGTCTTTAATGGAAATTTAAGAATGTACTTAAACACTTGCAGAATTGGGATATATTTGGATGAAAGACGGCAAAAGAACTGAAAGTGAAAACGATGAGTGGAATTTCCAAAGCATGTGTAGTTGACATAGCAGCAGGCTTAAGATGCTCTTTCTGCATCACATATGATAATTTTGTAGCTTATGTAAGACAGAAATCACAAAAAATAACGTATATAGTGTTTTCAAAAGTAATTGACAAAGAGCAATTAATTTTTTTTTTCCAAAATACTATTATGACTTTTTATGCACAATAACCATTTCTGACTTACTGGCCTTCCTTTGTATGTGTAATTAAATCTGAAGGTGCCATTGATTCTAATGACTCATGTGCAATTTTTGGTATTGGCAGTTCAATAGTAAAACACCAATATTCAATTTGGAGTTAGCAATAAGTCACTGTCAGGAAGAATAGACTAATATATCTTTATCATGATGAGCTTGTATGGGGTAATGAGATGTTTTTGATCAAACAAAAGGGTAGGTTCAGAGTTGTAATTTGAAATTCTATTTTTAAAAAGGTTTGTGGAACTATTGGAAGTAAATTGTCTTTCATTCTGTCTTTTGTTTTCATCCTTCTGAAAAGATTCATTACTGTCTATTCAACTTGTTTTCCTAACATTCTTGTGGTGAATTTGGGATGCACAGTGCATAACATCTGTGAATTTCCATGAAATGAGGCTTTGAAAGTTTTCTCTATACTTTCCATTTGATGTTAAAAACCTCCCTGAGTAGGTTTTAGGCATCTCAAGAATGGTTCTAGCTTTACTAGTCTAGATTATACTAAGTACTGCTGTAAAGCATTATATACCAATAGGTGTAAGGACTCTTTTTATTTCAGAAAAAAAGAAGGGGGGGCGGGGAATGTTATTTTATACATGGATGTCCATACATATGTATTTCTTTTCAAAAGAGAAAAGAGAACTATTTGATAAACTGAAGTTTTTCATGTGAGTAAATATTATACATTTTTGTGCCTGGGACATTTCAAATAAAGTAAAATTAGAAGAGAGGTGATGTTAACTACGGTGGTGTAACTATGGCCGCGGTTGATAGTGTGTTTTTGCAGGAAGATTAACTTTGTTCCTTCCCTAGGTGTCCAACACTACTGTAAGAACTGATTTTTCCTTCCAACCCTCAATTTCAGTCTACCACGGCAACAGATAATTTTCATATTACCAGATAGAGCTAAATTTTGCATTAGTGCACTACTTGTATAGAAATAATTTACTATCAGTTCCAAAATCTTCTATATTGACTCATATTTCTAATACTTACATTTCTACATTTCTTGAGTAAATGCTCTGAATTTGATGGATTAGTGCCTATATATTGAGGAAAATATGTAACTCTTGAACACTCTTGAAGAGCAGAACACAAAAAGTTCTGGATGATTGAATTCTTTTTCCTGCTCTTTAGCCTACAAATCTAGGTTACTAAAAAATACTCATCCAGGGAATGGGTAATAAAATTAGTTAAGGTTTCTCATAGTTCCCAATACGAGATCTGCATGACTGAAAATAAGCAAGGGCCATCATAATGCTTTGTTTTTGAGACCATAAGTTGCTATTCTTCAACTGGAAAGAAAAATTTGAATAGGTGTGCTGAAATTACTAGAAATACATGCATGCTGTTATGTGAATAAAAAAGAGTAAATCCCCTCAGGTTTGAAACATTTATTTTAATCCTCATGCTCAAATAATCTCTGACAATTCAATCTCGTACCTCAAAAGTAACAGGTGACTTCAGACAGTCAGATTATACAGCTGGAAGTGGTCTGATATTCACTAAGTTCTGACCATTTCTTTAATGAAATTCAGGCTTCTTCTAAATTCAAAAATGTACACCCAAAAAGTCACTTAGAGACATTTTTGTTTGCACTGGAGATGCAAGACCTGCTGATTCGTGAAACTGTTAGAATAAATTAAAACAATCCATTTCAGGGTTTTTTTTTGTGTAATCTTGTGATATTATATATGCAGTCATCTGCATACTTTGATGTGTACAGGGTACTTTATACTCCAAGTTACACTTGGACTTAGTGTTAGGATTTATTTGGGAGTCCTTAAGTTTACTGAGTCTTGATTTTCCAGATGAAAGTCAGAACTATGCTTTAGACCATCAACTTTAGGCATCCACATTCCAATATAATCAACAGATGTTTAAAACTGATATACAGCAAACAAGGCCTTTCTTTGGAGAGACATGTTCATCCAGTGAAGGTGTTCCAGTTTCTTTCCTGGTCTCTCCAAACATCAAGTGATGTCTACATTTGCAGGGTACTGGAATTGCTGGTTGGAAAATAGAACCTTAACCTCAGTAGTCTTTGTTTTAGAAAAGTCAAGCAGAGCTGAACAAAAATCTTAGAGAAGCAAATCTGCTGGAAAAAGTAAAGTTACAATCCACAAATAAAAATATGTTTTCTTTATGCCTGGAAATGTTGCTAAGCTTTGTTTTGCAGAAGATAAAGACACCTTAAGAAAAGCTAGAAGAACTGTTGTCACCTTTTAGTAGCAATGTCAATATGCTTCCATTTTCTGTCTGAATCAATGCACCATTTTAGATTGTGTATCTTGGTCAAAACAGTTAATTCAGTCCTTCCTGACTTTCCTTCATGCCTCGCTCACAATCCTACTGTGCATCCTTAAGTCTTTCTGGTTTGCACTTTTATCATTGCAGCCCAATCTTTGGTATGGAATTTTGAAATGAGAGCTCATCACAGTGAAATACTGTGCTGCATTTCATTAATCAGAAGGTATATGAGCAGGAAAAAAAGCCATAACTTTGTATACTATTACTGTCAATACAAGGGTGACACCAGAGCTAAAGTAAAAGGTAAAAGGAGACTTTAGCAAGATAATACATTTAACTCTCTACAACTGAACCGAGTTGGTTGGTTTATTTTGATTTTAGAAGAAGAATTTGCATGCTTAAAAGTGGTCTTCAGCTCCTGACTGGCAAAAGCCAAGCCAAACCAAACCATAACCTCGATAATCTTTAATGTCCCTCCAAACTAGGCCATTCTATGATTCCGTGATGAAAAAAAAAAAAATCTGTTATATAACAGCAGCCCGCTGATATACAGATTTTTAATAACTATATAGCTGATCACAGTTTGACACCTTATATTCTTTTACATAATCTCTATTTTTAATGTAGCTGTGGTTTCTGGTATAATATTTTCAGTACCACTAGGGATTGTATTGAAGCTTTTGGCACGAACATTAAGTCTCAATGTTGAAAAACAAGTTTCAGAGCTTTATTTCATCCTTGTTTATTGCATTACTATGAATTAAATCACCCTTAGAGTAGAAAATCAGACTTACTACACCTTTAAGTCTAATCATGAAGGCTACTGCTTTCTGCCTTATTTCAGTCAAGTGCAGTGGGCTTTTTGCCAGGGGATGTTTAATAATGTGAGACCTCAGTCCTGAAAGTCCAAGAACCACAGGATGCTGAAAAGCTACAATCAAGTGAGAGACAGTGAGGAGCTCTGCCAGCTCCCTGGGAAAGCCTTGCCTCAAATCTGGTAAAAAGCCCTTGACTGTGCAAGGAAGAGCAGGTGACCCAGTCGTGCGAATGGGAACAGCTCTAGGTCAATAGAACTTCCAAGTAATGCAATGCAACATGTCTTGGGAAAGCACTTAAGTAGAGAGGCCACAAAGCACAATTATTGGCCTCTCTGGAGCATGGAAAAGGAGTTAAGGGTATTCAAAATGTAGAAAATGGTATTTTATGCATATATAGTCCTTTTGGAAGTGTTGTCATTGTAAATATTAGAACATTAATGTCATCACATTCTTATGCTTAAAAGCATGAAGGATGAGGAGTGAATATGGAATAATAAGAAATACATCTCAGTAAAATATAAGTATTTTAATGAAAATTTGGAGGCAAAGGAGCATCATCTTCCTTTCTTTAAATATTAATAGAAGGCTAAGAAAAAGAGTATCTTCAAATTTCAGAGAGGGTCATCAAGATTTTTTCAAGATTACTCTTGCATTCGTTAGTTTATTTAGATAGAGTTCCTGTTCTGTCTCTGAAGCATACTGACACTGCTTGAAAGCCATGGTTTGAGCTCAGTCTAGTAGGTATGCAGAAGAAATCAGTGCAATTTTTTTTTTCACAAGCAAATCTGTTTCTGCATGTGCAAATGTGAGTATACATTTGAAATCTGTCTGTAATCATTTCTCTTGGTGCTCTAATGGGAAAAAATAGTTTGGAAACAATGGCACAAAATCAGAACAGATTTAAAGATTCCAATGAAAGGAGAGTTCTCATACCATTTATTTAAACATATTCACTCTAAAAATTGCCATTTACATTAAGCAGAAAGCAGTCACCATTTCATTTCCTTGATGTCTTGTTAGCCCAGAAGATGAGTGCCTCTGTTGGACATAAAGGTTCATCTGGAAGATGGGGTGGATAAAGAAAAGGAAGTAAACCAAGAACTGTGTTATTTTAGTTTTTCTTTCGGCACTGGGGTTTTAGAATGGGATGATCTTTATGGACCCTTCCAAGTGAAGTCTTTCTATGATTCTATGATTACAGCAACAGTGATGTCTTTCAGAATCAAAGCCTCATCATTATGGGACCAAGTAGGCTATTGCTGCAGTCTTCATGCATACATAAAAATTTGCCATTTTCATTAAAGTTAAATTTGTCATGAAAATTAAAGGTCATATCCTAAACTAATCTAAATCATCTTATCTCTGAAGTTATATTAATTTACAAGAAATTATGATAACCCTTAGACCTATTTTGGAAATTCTGCTGACTCTATATTGAAGCTCTTGGAAGAAATATTTTGAAGTATTTTTGATGAAAAACTTTATAGAAGTCGCCACATTTATTCCTTTGAATATTTTCATAGTGAAGATGTTTAAGTTTTTTTGTTACCATGGTATATTCTTTAATTTTGCTCTGCCTAAAAAAAATATCAGATATCAAAATTCAGGAGAAGCTTATTGCATGCGGTAATATCCTTCACTCGGTATCCAGGAACCAAAAATACATCTATTAATTTCAGTCACGAAATATTAGGATCGCCTACACTGTGCTATCAAAGCCATAATTATTTAACAAATGTTATGAAGAGAGAGGAAAAATAAGTGACAGCTATATTTTCCCTACTTTAAAATTCAGTATTTACAATATCCATAGAAAGCTAACTGCTACCTAAATTATACAAAAAGTAAAAAATAAACCCAAACAAAACCAAACAAAACAAAAACAACAACCAAAAAAACTCCACAAACAAACAACAACCCTCCAAAACAAATAAAACCCCACCAAAACCAAAATCAAACTAAATACACCAAACCCGTTTATCGTCATGCAAAAAATCCTAGTAGACCTACAATGGTATACAGTGAAGGAGATTGAGGACACACATCCTAAAATCATGTAAATATCTTATGCCTGTGTGTCTCTTTACAGCTCACAGCATGCTTTCCTAATATTCAGTGCTATGTTTTTATTAATTATGGCATTTGAGCTGAATGTTTTCTCTTAGAATCATAATTTAAGACAAGTCAGATGACTCAATCCTGTTACCACCAGACTTCCTGGCTGGTGACATACTGACATACTGAGCCACTGAAGTTACTGGTATGGTCAGGTACTTCTAAAACTGTTCTTATCTTATGCCCTGCCTAATTTTTCTTTTGCTTCCTTTGCCCCCTTTAGTTTGAAAACCATTCTTGTTTTTAGGAAGAATTTATTTTTAATTATGGAGTTTCCTCATTGCTTCTCAAAATATCACAATTGATCACATTCAGATTTATGTGTCTAGTTACTTTGTGCTATTTACAGTGTCCCAATTTCCTACTTTTTCATGAACCACCCTTTAAAGGAAAGTAGCTCTTCATAATTGGACAAATGACTCCTTGTGAAGCAGGGCTGCTTTTGATAAAAACAGAGCTGTGGCATTTATAACTTTAATAAAAAAATTTCAAGGAATCTGTGGTGTTTGAAATAGCAACTGGACCCACAACATACACTATAATCAGAGAATCAGCATAGAATCAGAGAATGGTTTTGGTTGGAAAGGACTTTAAAGACCCTCTAGTTCCAATCCCATGAGCAGGGATGGCACTGAATAGATCAGACTGCTCAAAGCCCTGTCCTACCTGACCTTGAACAATTCTAGGCATGAGGCATCCACAGTATCTCAGGGCAACCTTTTCCACTGTTTTACCACCAACACCATAAAGGATTTCTTCCTAAGATCGAATCTAAACCTTCCTTCTTGCATATTAAAGACATTACCTCTTGTCCTATCATGTGTGGCCTTGTGAAAAATCATGCATTTGTGCAATGCAATGGTAACATGATGCAGAACAGGAAAAAAAAAAATCAAATAATTAAAGCCTCAGAAGGTAGTGAGATCATACCTTTTATCCTTGGATAACAGTGGAGAAAAAAAAATTCAACACATCTATGTGCAGATGCTAAAAAGCTGCATAGCATCCTAAAATTATGTCAGTTAAGGTGAAAGTGATCAGAAATTTTAAATGGGGGTAATAGACAGAAGACAGGGTATAGAGGAAATGTGAGATTAAGTTGTAGTATAAAAGAAATGTCAGTGGATTTCTAGTGAAAGTCAATTTTGTCAAAATTGACCAAGATGACAGGTTGACAAACCTGAAAAGTAAATTTCTCAGAGGAAAAAATAACTTTTGAACTTTGAGTGGAAACCATTCTGACTAATACACCTGACCCATTTGCATTAAGATTCTGATTCTATCTATGCAAAGTTCCTTCATATTTTTTAAACCGTACAGCTGTGAAGACTACTCCATATTTTAGGTGTGAAGAGCTTACGCTTTTTGAGGTGTAAATTATGTGGTTTGATAATATTCTAGCTTCATTTAACCATATTATAGAGCTCCTCAGCTCTACTAAGCATATTTATGGGAATTCATTTTACAAAGATGATATGCAATGTGCAAAAACAAAATAAAATAGTTACTGTTGCTGTTGTTAGCAAAATGCATATTTTGTGTGTAGCAGCAGGTAGATAGATAATGGTTAGCAGAACTGCATCCTGTGGAGAAAGACACATTTTTTGGGCCACTAAAAAAGGCAGCTCACTCAGTTTAGGTAAAGTAGTGATTGAAGGGTAGAAGATTTACAGTGGCAATGGATTGGAGATTCTAGTTCACTTAAGTAAAACAGGTTTTGGTAGTAAGAAAAGGTTTTTTCTTCCTTTAAGAACTGACCATGTTCTGGGATGTTCCCCTGCTGTTTGAATTCCAGTTTTTGCCTTAAGTTCATTTTTCCCTCAGTGCACAGACAATTTCAGATAGTACTCTCTGTCAGATAGTGAGATGCTGTGAAGCTTGTCACGTTCTGTCTCTCATTTCTTTCCCTTCAGTTTCATAAATTACAAGTATTTCAATGCTGTCACTCCAGAATTATGTGAACCCTTGAACATAACGAAGATTTCTTTGAGAGTGGCTGAGACCAGCATTGGGTACTGCAAGCTCTAAGGCATTGGTTTTTTCTGTCTTCAGCAATTAATGTATCAGCTTAATTTCAAAGCAGCTGTGAATAAAGTTGAAGTCCTCTGAAAGACTCTGTCCAGAGCTGGGTCTGCCCCGTTGGGGTCTGGCTGGAGGGATTGCATTGCCTTGCACTTGTGCTCCTGTCCAACTCACCTTGGAGATACACATGGAAGATTGGGTTTGTACCTGTAAGCAAATGAGTGACAGCCAAATGGGAGCACTGGTTCCAAAAAAAAAAAAAAAACTGTCCGTAGAGACTGGTGTGAGTCTTGCCTAAAGACTGAAAAAGAAAATCATAAGTGCCGTTTCACTGATCAGAGGAAGAATTTTTCCTTTTCAACCAGATGAGGATTTTGTTTCCAAAATGCTGTCTTTTTCTGGAGGCTGCTGCATAAAGGAAAAAGCTAAATACTTCAGAGCAAAACCCACATAAATAGTTAAACTGACATTAGTATAAGTTCTCTCTTTACTACAATGCCTAGTGTTCTCCTTCAGTTAAAGTACCATGTTTAGCTTACATAATCTTCTAATGATATATTTCCAGTTAAAATCCTAGGATTTTTATTTCCACTCTCAAATTAGCATTGTGATACATTCAGTATATTCAATAAGAAAAAAAGCTACTGGAATTAGAAGGAAAATTCTGTGATTTCTGACATACGTACTTAGCAGAGCAATGAATTTTGAATTAATACCTTTTGGAAAGTACTTAGATAATTTTGCCTTTGAAGACACTCTTTTGCTGAAGTCTTTCAAAGTAAGCACATTGTACTTTTGAATATATGTCATGTTTTTAAATAATTTATCCTTCCTTTTGAGATGGGTCTCAGATCTCAAGTGCATACAAAAATAATGTTAAAAAAAAAAAAAAGACAACACACAATGACCTGGGTGGTTTGGTAAAATGTGTCTGGTTACACTATGGTATCCCATGAATATAAGGTTTCTTTTCACTTGAAATCAAGACTCTTGGAAGGCTTTACATTTTTGTAGCCTTTAAGGGACACAGAGGACTAGACAAGTGTTGGGCTTTTATGAGTCTTCTAACTGTGTCCTATTTGGTGATGGGAAACACCACTGAGGATCTAGTGTCCTACAGGGGTTTAGTCCTTATAGTCCTGTAAAACAATAATTGTTTCTTATATGAAAAGTGACAAAAAACTTATGTTTTGAAATTACAATACTCAGAGGGAAAAACCCAACCCCTTCTTTTGTATATTTTCCAGCTACTCTTCTGTCCCTGACACACACTTTTTGAAGACCATTTACTACAATAGACTCTTATAGCATTTATTTTATCTAAATGGCAAACAAAAGTATTCAAAAGAGATGTGTCAAAAATTCAAGAGAATCTGAAATTATTTTGAGGTAAGCCTTTAGATAGGTATCACTGGCTTTTCTGTCTAACTAGGAAACCTCTGCTGAGCTCCATAAGGAAGGTCTGCGCAGTTCTGCAAGTGGTACAAGGGACTAACTCTTCTCTTTGCAGTGATTTTCCTTCCCTTCTTCTCAAGGTAAAAATAGAAGGTGTTTATTCTTTGGTCTTCAACCTTCATTAATGCATTGTTTTGTTTAAATATTCAGGAATACCGTAACACAATTGTCAAACCTGTAGTTTAAATCATGTTATCACTATAGATTAAGTGATACCTTTTTTTTTTTTTCATAAAATCTGCAGACTGGACGAATTATATAGATAGACCTTAAACTTTTTTTTTGTTTGTTTTTGGGGTTTTTTGCTTGTTGTCTTAACTGCTGTGTGGATGGACAGAGAATGAGTAAATTTCTCATCAATCGAGAGATTGACGAAGAATTTTGAAACATCAATTTTGGAGAAAAATTATCTTTTTTTACAACAGGAATTAATTATTTTGTGATTAATATTAGCTAAATTAATTATATGATAACTGACCCATTATAAAACCATCCTGGAGGTGTCACATTAATTCTTTTTATGGCAGTACAAAAATGAATGTTAGCAATAAAAGTCTCCAAATGAAAGCCTTTAAAGCTTTCAGAAAGAAAGACAGAAAGAACTGTTCAATAAGTACTTGGTTGGAGCCAAACTAAATAGATCATGGTTTAAAAAATTTATTTTCTAGAAAAATTCTTTGTTTTGAGCATATTTAGTTCTAAAAATAAAACTGCAGAAACCTGTAAACACAGAAAACAAAAATTTATAGTTGTGAAGAGGACTCATATTACAATTTCTTTGATGTTATTTAATTTGTACCTCCTGGAAACATTTGGCAAAACCAAAAATTAATTCATAAAACATCTGTATTGCTGAAATTTTCTTATTAGAAATCAGACCAAAATTCCCAAGTACTCTTCCTTTGTGTAAGCAAATTTTTAACAGTCAGATGAAATGAGCTTTCTCCTCTTTGTTTGTTTGTTTGTTTGTTTGTTTTAAGTAATTAAAATGTATTAGTTAGCCTGGATAAAAACATCTTAGCTCCTATCAGAATCTTTCAAACAGAGAGCTATTATGTTCCCTTTCTCAGATTGTCTTTATTGTTATTGATATGTGTAAAAAATAGTAGGAAAAAATAATAAATATGACACTCCAAAATTTAGGTGTACATTAAATTCTGGCTACTAATCTTAAAAGTAAGTAGCTGCTATAAATTGATCAGATGTACTGGGTTTTTATATGAAGACTGCATCTCTTTCATTTGACAAAAAGACATTTGCAGGAATATGGGAGACTGATTTGTAAAGACAGTGTCAATAGGAATAAACAAGCACTTCCTCTCAGAAAAATAGGGACAAACAAAGAAATGTCCTGGAAGAAATATGGGAGTTTGAAAGGGAATATTTTCACAGAAGGGAACATTTCTGGAACTGGTTATTCCTGGAATTTATTAAGTATAATTTATATCTAGGTTGAAGAACCTATCAGGAAAGTGAAATGGAGCAGGATCTTTGCTTCAACAACCAGTGTACAATCTCTCAGGCAAGAAGGTCTGAATAAGTGGGTTGGCAATACTGAAATATTTAGCTGTTTCAGCAGCCTTACAGGGTGCACAGTAGCTCTGTTCAAAACCTGAGCAGCTCAATGAGCAGGAGCACCTTGTGAAAGCCAGGGCAGAGGTGTAGAAGGGTGTTTTGGCCTGAGGATCTCATGTCTGTGCATGCAAGCACAAGTGATTTCTTTGCAGCACTGCCATGCAATTCCAGTAACTCTGTATGGCAGCCAAGGTGGCTGTTTCCCTAAGGGGGTCAGAGGAAGGAGGATTTCAGCCATTTCCTGTCACTTTGCAAAGCATCATTTCAGACTGTCTTGCTAATAAATGAAGTGTAGCTTAGGGCACAGAGACTTACCTTTCAGATACAATTTCAGTCTGAAAACTTTGGGGATCTGATTTTACTTGTGTATTGAGGTTTGTAATGTGATTATCATTATTCAGTGATATTTGGCCATTAAATAGTTCTGGTTGTTGGTAAGAGGTTGGTAGAATGGACTTTCACATTCAGGACTTTTTTTTCCTTTTTCCTCTAATAATAAGAAATTTACTAGGCCATAATGGCTAAGACAGAAATGATTTTTAAATTTTTATTTTTTAAATGAGATTAAATGAAACAAATTTTCTGAGATTACACATTAGACGGCTGAAAAAAGTATTCACGACCTTTAATCCAGTTCTCTGTTTATATAGCTGAAGAAGGTAAATGTCTCCTGAACAGAAAGCTGAACCAAAGATTATTTTGTGTTGGAAGGGATCTAATTTCCAAGATCATATAGTCCAACTCATCTGCCATGATCAGGGACATCCTTCACTAGATGAAATTCCCATCCAGCCTGGCTTTGAACACTTGCATGCATGGTGTATCCACAACTTCCCTGGAAAACCAGTGCCAGTGTTTACCGTTCTCATGTAAAAAATATCTTCCTTATACTAAATCTACTCAAATACACTCAAATCTCTTTCAATTTAAAACTCTTGCCCCTTTTCCTGTCCCTAAGAAACTTATAAAGAATATCTCTGTCTTTCATACAGACTCCTTTTTAAATAGTGGAAGGCTGCAATGAGGCCTCCAGGAATGGTCTCTTCTCTAGGCCAAAAAAATTTCATTTTCTCAATCTTCCTTCGTAGAGAAGATGTTTCAGTCCTCTGGTCATTCATGGATCTTGGAGGATCATTTACATGGTCCTCTTATGGACCTGCACTAACAGGTCCATGTCCTTCCTGTGCTGGGACCCCAGAGCTGGATGCAGGGTTCCAGGTGGGATCTCACCAGAGCAGAGCAGAGGGGCAGAATCCCCTCCCTCCCCTGCTGCCCACGCTGCTTTGGATGCAGCCCAGGACACGTTTGGCTTTCTGGGCTGGGAGTGCCCATGGCTGGGTCATGTCCACGTTTTCATCCATCACGACTCCCAAGTCGTTCTCAGCAGGGCCGCTGCCAGTCCCTTCATCCCCCAGCCCATACTGACACTGGGGATTACCCTGACCCAGGTGCAGGACTTTGCATTTGCCCTTGTTGAACTTCAAGAGATTTCCCCTGTCAAACCCTGTCAGGGTCCCTCTGAATGTCACCCCTTTGCTCCATCAAATCCAGTTTGTGTAGTCTGCAAACTTCCTGTGAGTGTACCCAATCCCACCATGTCATCAAGGAAGATGTTTATGGCATAGTTGCCAGTATAGACCCTTGAGGGGCATCCGTCATCGCTGGTTTCCACCGGGACATTGAGACACGGACTATAAAAGTTTTTGGGTATGGCCATCCAGGCAATTCCTCATCCATCCATCCATCCATCCATCCATCCATCCATCCATCCATCCATCCATCCATCCATCCATCCATCCATCCATCCATCCATCCATCCATCCATCCATCCATCCATCCATCCCATATCTGTACCCATTTAGTGGCAGTAACATTTTGGAGGACCATATCAAAGGCCTTATAGGTAAATGACACCTGTAGTTCTTTCTTTGTCCACTGTTCAGTCATTCCATCACAGAAAGCTGCTGTATGAGTTAGCAAGGCTCACTGGTTGTGTCACCTCCCAGTGTCCCATTTGGTTCCACATACAGACACCATAGCTTCTTTCAGGAGAAACCGCACCTTACAAGGAACAGAGATAAGGCTTACTGGTCAGTCATTCCCAGGATTCTTCTTTTTTATCCTCTTATTAATCACCTATTATTATGTCATAATTCATTTTAGGTTTACTTCTTTTATGAGAGGGTTTTTTCCCCCATTCTTTATTCAGAAATTTAAATGTGATTTGCATAATAAGGAAACAGAAAATTATATGGCTTGTCTTAACTAATTCTGAAATTTCCTAGGTCTAAGCTACTAGTTTGTTTTCCATTATTTTGTGAAACTTAGTATGAAAAAACTAAGGAAAATCCTTGACAGAGGTCAGAATTTTCAGACAAGAATTTTGCAGTTACAAAATAGATATCCAGCAAACTCCTATAACACACACAGTAGTAGCTGCTTAACATATGAATTAAACAATGATTTAAGACAATATCTCATTGATAGTGTTCTTTCCTATGAAGCTGCTCCATGGATTTTGATTTTCTTTTCAAGTTCTTAAATTACAAAGGAAAAAATTGGAACTAGCCATTAGCTCCACATAATAGTCCATGGGTTAGGTCAGCTGTGTCTGCACAATGCCTTCACATGTGCAGACACAGCTGACCTAAGTTGCCAGTGTCACATACCATAACACTTGTTTTAGGCCAGCGAGTATTTATTCAGAAAATGTATTCCTGTAGGGACAGAATAATAATTGTTGGTAGCTACTATATCATCTTGCAAACACAGTGATTTTAGGGCTGCAAGTTACTGCTTTATTAATGAATTGGTGCAAGACTTCTAATTAAATGAAGACTCTCATCTGCTTTTGTGTACAGCTAGAATCATTAATAATGACAGAAATATTTCTGCCTTACAAGCATTGCTGGGTTTTCTGCTTCTGTTTATTAAGAGCAAATTTCTAAAAAAAAAATTACATTCTACCTCTATACTCTGTGCTGCTCTTAATGTAAATTGCAGGAGATGTGAGTCAGGATATATTCTTTTTCATCCTCTGTATTCTCTTTCATAATTTCTTTCAAATGAAGACAGGATGAATACTACCTTTAAGAAGGAAAAAAGGACAAATTGGTTTTATGTGCATTTTTGAACAGAGGTCTTACTAATATTTTATAAGGCTTTTTTATTCTAACAGAAGCAATTGTGAATTAATTCAGGTCAATTTTTTTTTAATACCTATAAAATAAAAAAACCCAATTATATTATTCATTTCTTAAGAAAGCCCCCTTCTCCTGAACAAGATGTCAAGACATTTGAGAAAAAAGACATGACCTGAATTTTCAATGAATGGGTAATTTCTTGTAAAAGCATTTGTTTATGAAATATTTTCTGGCTTTGTTTATACAGATTAGTGACACTGTATTATACATAGATCACGTAAAACACACAAGCCTTTCTTAATATAAAGTTCATAAATAAAAAAACCAACTGTAAACTTAAATATTTTTGTTTTATTGTCTTTTAATTCTCCCCTACATGACTTTTACTGGTAGAGATTGTCAACAATTGTTGGCAAATTATGTACATGATAACACAAATGATCCACTCAGTTCTAATAGTTGTAAACAGCTGCTAATGGACACTTTTTTTGGAAAAGCAGCATAAAAACTATTTAAAAAAAACCTAGAAAGATAAAATTTTCCTAGAACAAGCTCAAAGACCTTTAATTCTTGTATTTGTAAGTAAGTCCCTTGAGGTTAAGATAGACAAAGTAGAATCAATTATACACTTCAGCCTAAGTAATTTTTTATGGAATATTTTTATTTAATTAACTACCAGCTTCCCACAAAGCAGTAAAAATCATTGATATTTAGACATAAACAATGTAAAATTGGTTCTCTAGCTCTTCTTTTGTTAGCATTCCTGCTGTATAAATAACTTTAATAGGATTTTGCACACTAAAAATAAATGTTCATATCAAAGAAAGTCAATTTTCCTGTCTCTCTATAGCCTCCTATGGGGAAGCAGATATATGAATAAGATAATCCATCATTAGTAGCAATGGTGTGAATAAAACACACTCTTTAAATACAGCCTGAGAAAGGGTACTTAGCTGGTTAAATTTTGGAAGGCTGCATTCAGCTAAACTTGCTGACAATGTGAGCTGGGGTCATCAATCCATTTGATGCTCTAGTGAGCTTAAATAAAAAAATGTGAGAAAGTTCATAGGTAGAAAATAGCAGATAAAGACTATCATTGATACAAGCTACAAAGAACAACTCAGTGTTAGACCTTGCACTTCCAAGTAAAAAGCAATGCAATGGGAAATAACAAACTGCATTGTCATCCCATTTTAATCCTTGTTAGAGCATTTCTTAAGAGTGTTTCATGCCAGATAAAGCTACACCGAAAAAGAAGTTTGTTTTGTTTTTTGAGGTTTTTTTGTTTGGTTGTTTGGTTGTTTGATTGGTTGGTTGGTTGGTTGGGTTTTTGTTTAGTGTTTGTTTGTTTGTTTTTATTTGTTTTATCAAAAAGCATCTCCCCCAAACATATTCATCAGAAATTATAGAAATTCTTTGCTGAAAAAATGACATTTCTCATGTAAAAGGTTTTCAAATATTTGGTATATTTTCTTGTTTCACCATTCCTTTTTCTGTATGTATAACACTTCTGTATGTATAATAGAAAACTAGGATTTATATCACTTTCCTAGAGGATCATAGAAATAAACAAAATAAGCAGATTTTCAGTTGCAGCAGACATTCAGAAGAAACTTTGAAAGGCATGTCATAATTTCACTCCAGACAGTAATTAACCAGCTCAGAGCCAATTTCTCACTTCCCTCCAGTCGGATGGGGGAGAGAATTGAAGGGGTAAAAGTGAGAAAACTGCTGGATTGGAAATAAAACAGCTTAATAAATGAAATAATAATAATGACAAAAATAATAATAAAAAATTTAGTGAAAGGGAAAGTAACAAAAAGAGAGAAAAATAAAGCCCAAGAAAAACAAGGGACGCAAGTAAAAAACAACAGTTCATCACCAACCAGCAGATTACCAGCCACTTCCCAAGCAGCAGCCCTTGGCCAGCTTTCCCTGTAGTTTATGTGCTGAGCATGATGCCATGTGGCCAGCTGGAGTCAGCTGTCCTGGTGTGCTCTCTCCCAGCTTCTTGTGCACTGCCAACCCCGTTTTCAGCAGAGCAGCATAAGAAGCTGAAAAGTCCTTGACTTACTTTAAGCACTGCTCAGCAACTGAACCAACTGTGTGTTATCAGTGTTATTGCCATCCTAAATGAAAAACACAGCACTGTACCTGCTGTGCAGGAAAAGTAATTCTACACCAACTGAAACAGGATCAAAGGAACATTGACTTGTTTCATTTATTTGTTCCTTTTCTTTTCCATTCTGTTTCCACACTCTGCAGCAAACAGCTCCTCCCTATCTCACAGTCTGACCATGAAATGTTATGATAGAGACAAAAATAGAAAGCACTAATTTACGCTAATTGTTCAGAATGGGACAGGATGTTCCTTCATTAAAACGATTCATTAAAACACACTCACCAGCAGTCTGACTGCTGTATATTACTGAATTTACTGTTTGGAAAAATGCATAAAATACTAAATACAATGAAAACCAATAATAGCTGTTAGACTTGCAGAAGGTATAAGTCTTTGTTTAATATCTCCTCTGTAATTGTGTTCTTCAGCTGTCATTAAATATGAACAAAATAACTCCCTAGTCTTTTTACATTTAAAGAAAATAATCTCTTGACGCTAACAGGTTTTTGCTCTATAGAGTGGAGTGAAATGAGATACTAAGATAATATAAAATAATTGAACACAATCTAATAGAATTAGCATCCGGATACCAATTATTCATCATATGAGAACAAAAGATAATTTTGCCGTTGCTTCCATAAAACCTTGCTTTTTCCTTTTGGTGGGATGAGTTCAGATGTGGAAGTTATGTAGTGGGAGAAGTCAGTTGAGGTTAAAAGGAAAAAGATTGAATGGATTAACTGACAGACCTTCTTGTTTATGTGTTTTTAATTGAATATGGTTAAGATTTTATGAAAGGAACTGTCTTGTTCTATTTTTTGGTTCTTTATTTTTTTTTTCTCATGGAATATACTGGCTTAATTCATTATTTCAATATAAATGAAAGAGTAAGAAAATTAGTGCACTGCTGAGCAAGACCAAAATTTTGCATGGTAGCTTTTACCAAATTCACTGCACTTAAATTTCTTGGTTGGTAGGGAGATCACATGGTTTCTGGGATTAATTCCCAAATGAAATGTTTTAGCAACGCTTGGAGGAAAGCAATAGTGAACTGGGAGAGGTGGGGATTATATTTTATTTTGTTTTGCAGATTTTAAGGCCAGCACATACACTGGCCTGACTCAGACAGAAGAAAAAAAATCTTCATTTCCATTCAAATAAAATATTACCTCTAGTATTGCAC
Organism: Leptocoma aspasia; assembly: GCA_013399835.1. Taxonomy (NCBI): domain Eukaryota; kingdom Metazoa; phylum Chordata; class Aves; order Passeriformes; family Nectariniidae; genus Leptocoma; species Leptocoma aspasia. The sequence continues at coordinate 106,406 of VXAX01001647.1, read as the reverse complement.
CTCTTTTACCTGTAGTATTGTAAAGAAACCTATGGACACTTAAACTGAAATAATGTAATTGTTAAAAAAACATCCCCTATGTAAACACCTGTTATTAAATATATTGAACATAATTTTCATTACAGGATTAGCTCTACAAAGGTAAAGCAGGCATCTAATACCATTATACTATTCATATTTTTATAAATGTTCCAATAATCAGATTTTGATGGATTTGTTTCACACAGTTTAATTACATCCTTTACTTTAATGTTATACATGTATCCAGTGTTTTGTTGTCTCTCTCTCAAATGGATGTTGGACGAGATGAAAAGAAGTATGTTCTTATTTCCACTGAGTTGGACTGCATCAGTCTCTAATTCTTAAATTTTCCTTTTCTCACTAAATTTCATTTTCTATTTTTGTGGTTTCTCATTTTTTTGTCTATTTTCTTTCATATATAATTCAAAGATTTTCTTTAGTATTGCTCCTACTTTTTTTGAACATTTGATTGAGGACAGCAAGTGACCTTTCCGCAGAGTATTTTATGGTAAACTAATGTAAAAGTGTTCTTTGAAGCCCAGCTCCTCTTTCCAGTGAAGGCAATAATAAAATCAAGTTATTCATTACAAATAGGAGAGGGTCTTTGCACAGTGAAAGCCAATGTCTATCTCTGAATTTCAGTGTTGGAATAACACTAAAGTTCCTAAAATGAGCATCTAGGATTAGGTTAAACTTTCTTAAACTTTCACCCATACCACTAGTCCAAAGGGAAATTCCTTTGACTCACCTCAGGTGTGTTCAGGCCAATTTCCAATTTCATTCTGTAATACAAGTTTAGGCCTCAGTGATATTGTAACTGGAAAAATGTAAGAGGTTTTCTTCCCTGAACATCATAGTATGCAGATTTTGGATTACTATTTTCACACAGGGGGCAGTGCCATTACTAATAGAACACAAAAATGCTGGAAATAGGTAATCCTCCATAAAACATAAAAGTCTAGGAATGGCTAATCCTTCAGCTTTGCTGGCCAGGTTGAGTCTGAGATCATTAGAAAGATTTAGATAAGTCCATAAGAAAATGTACTTGAAATAAGTCAATATTATCAAGTTGTGAGTTGGAAAATTTGACTCCTTACTAGACATGAAGAAAAACAATAGCTTGTAAAGGCCTAGCTGTATTTAAAATGACATGTATAAATAAAATATAGTAGGTTTTGGTGACATGGTACTCTCTTTAATGTGCCTGGGCTGACAGATGTCATTGTGCTGTGTTTAGGCTGTAGTAACACCTCGTCACCTCACTTCTGCTGTTTGTGACACAGAATGAGCATGTGGCACAGACTACCCAGCCTAACCCTCTGTAACCTATTTCTATTATAGTTCTCCTGTTTTAATAAAACATGAACCAGAAATATGGCGAAATTCCTCATTTTTACTTCACAAAATCTCTTAAGTAACCATTTTCTACTTATTAAATATTTGAAATTTTCAGGGCTAGAAACAGTACACCTTTTGTTTGCTGTGTTTTTTTGGCTGTTAACATGCAAAATATGTATTTTAATAAGAGGTGCACAAAGCAAAGTCAGTGAAACCACTTCATATTTTAAAATTATAAATAGAAAAATCTTATTCCAGTTATGGAGTCAGGTTAAAGTTGCAGCATACTTCCTCCCATAAACACCTAAGGATTTTTACACCCTAGCCTATATATTTATTGTCAGGCTAAATTAGCACCTGGGGCTTTTTCCCCTTTCTTCCTTCCGTTTTTCTCCTGAGCAGATCCTTAGAGAAAAAATGCACTGCTATTTTATTGTAACTTATTTTCAGTGATTTTCTGAGTTGCATTGTTTGAAATGCAGTGTGAAAACATTTTATTTTCCTTCTCAATATAGATCTTAAGAGAACAATTCAAAAGTCCCAGAAAGACAAGAGGTACAAATGAAATGGCTGGAGACCTATTCCTTTGGGAATTGCAGCATGAAGTATGCAAGAATATGCAGTAACATCAAAAACACGCCTCCTAAAATTTGGATGCTTTGGGAAGGGGGACAGAGGGAAGAAAACTAAACACCAAAAATTCCAAGTATTTTGTTTCACTTGTAGCACCTAGGTTAAAGACAAAAAGAACTAGGCAAGAATCAAAATATTTTAGTAAATAGCTAATTCGCTTTTGTGACAGTGGGAAAAGTTGTACTTAAATGAACATCAACTTGAAATCTAGGAGTGCATGGATGTCTTTGCTGTGCTATTCCTCCCCATCAATTCATTCTTCTTTGAGAACCTGTGAGTAGACATTATTCAGGCAGTTTGAAAAGCAGAACTGTGCTTCCCCATTAAGGAGGCTGCTTAATGAACTCCCACTATTTCTTCCCAGCCATAAATGAAGCACCATCTACCATCACTGTCTCACCCAGTAAAAATAAGTAAGTAACTATGTGGACCCTTCAAAACCTCTGTATTGCCTATTCTCTATATCAGGATACAAAATATCCTATGAAAACTTTGTGTACTTTTTTTTTTGCCTCGGCATGGAAGGTATAGGGGACACCTAATCTACTGCTTTCAAATGATTATAATTTTTCTGTGCTTTTGGACTATGCAGACAGTCCTTGATGATACCCATAAAATGGTAAAAGTCTCATTTGAGAGTTTGAAAAAAATATCATTGCAGTTAATAGATGATTTCATAAAAGTTAGTTGGCTTTATTCATCAAATTGTACGACACACAGATGCCATACTGGACTCAATCACACACTTGCATGGTAAAAGGTTACTTGTGGGATCTGTAAATACCACTGTTAAAATCAGGTTTGTATATGCAGATACATGCAGGTTTTCTTGCACAATATAAATAGACTTGAACTATCTATCTAACATGAATATCCTTAATGGGAATGGGCAATTCACGTTTTTTATCTGAGTGTGGTAGCTCGCACATCCCTTATTTATATTCTGTGTCTTTACTTGCAAAGCTCTGTGAAGTTTTGTTGAAGTTCCCAAAGGGGTTAATTAAAATATTTGGTCTATTTAATTTCATGTAAATTTCATCATCTCAAGTTTTCAATTTAAGTGAAACCAGAAAAAGCTCTGTTTGTTCATGGCTTTGATCTGAGGCCATCAGGGCCTGTATGTGTTTCTTCAGGCTTGGCTAAGGGTCAGCTCCAAGTTGACTCAGTCAAGCTGAAGATCAGTGAACTTGGGTAAAGAAGGGCATAGTGCTGTTTATACACAACTGAGAATTGCAAGGAGAGTTATCAATGCTGCTGCTGAACAAAAGGAAATTATTTTTCCCACCATCCTGACACATATATACCTAGTTATTTAAAGTGCAGTGTATTGAAACTGATATCTTGTTCTTAAGATTTGAACAACTGCTGTTCAAATTACCAATTGCTGTTCAGTGTCACCCATCTATGCAGCCATTAATCTTTTCATAGCTGAATTGCCATTGGTTTGAAACTTGAAAAGGAATAAACAGATGTCAGGGAATAATACCACAAAATAGGACACCATTGAAAATAAAAATTAAAAAAATACACTTCGTGATCTCAGGGCTGCACCCTTCCTGTAGAACTGATCTAGAGGACAACACACGTATTTGTGAGTTTTGCTTTACAAGAAATTCCCAAGGTGTTTCATCTCAGTTCACACTAAGAGCATGGCTGGGAAAATCTGATTGCTGGATTCTTGATATCAGTGATAGCATAAAACATCATATATAGCTTTGGGAAAACCTGAAATTTACCAGTGAGGTTAAATCAGGGCAAGACTGGCTGATTCCCATTTGCATATTTAGTTAGGCATCCTGCTTCATAGGCTGGTCAACATAGGACATGTGGAAAACATACATGAAGTGCACTTCTCAGAAGAAGATCAATTAAATCTACATGTAGATAGAAAAGTAAATACATTTTTTCATGTGTTTTTGTTTGGTTGGTTGGTTGGTTTGTTTTAGTTTTGTTTGTTTTATTTTTTTGGTTTGGTTGGTTTGGTTTGGTTTGGTTGCTGTTGTTGTTATTTATTTGTGGGGTTTTGGGGGTTTTTTGGTCTTCTTTAGGGTATCAGTCACTGACTTCTTTCCTTTCTGTGTAATTTGCCTCAAGTTGTGAAATACCATCTAGCCTCCAATCTCCTAGGAGCAGGCACAGTTGGCACAGTCACCTTGGCACAGTTTTTCCCAGCACCCTGGGCTATAATTGCTCACCTGTGTGGTAGCACAGCACTGAGAATTCTCAGGTTCAGGCCGTGTGTCTCTGGGGAAAATGCAGAAAGAATGAACCCCAGGGGATTTGTGTGAGCTGTGTTTCCCTGTTCTCATGGGAATGCCATGGAAGAACATGCTGATAAAATACCCAGTCTGACCTCCTCAGTGCATGTGGTTGGCCCAGATCTGCTTTTCAGAGCAGTCCTCTCTGTGACTCTACTTGTGGATAAGCATCACAGGAAACTGAATCAGGAGGAAGAATGGAAAGACCAGCTCAACAGGAAATGCATCACTTCACCTCTACTAGGAAGCTCTAGGCAGCATGATGCATCCTTGCATTGAAGGCTGACTCCAGGAACCAAAGTCTGTTCCTAATTAGTAACATAACAAACATGATACATACTGGTTACCAAAACCACTTTCAATAGAATAAAAAAAATATCTGACAGTAACTACACTTTATTTCCCAACGATTATCACAAATTCCCAGTTATCTTTCTGATAACTTTGAAGGAGCTGCACATTGTCTGTTTTCTGATTGTTACCTTCATAATTAACTTAGTGTGAAAGGAAAGCAAAAAATTATCTTTTCCATCTCTTCTTGTGCCTCCAGGAATGTGGCTGAATTGTTACTCAGAGAGACGGTAAACATTGCGGCAGCTGGATTTAAATGCGCCAGTAGAGATTTGTCCTTTTAGATGAAAGGCCCCAGAGTCAACAACTCCTGCTAGCATCCAGCCCAGGAAATAAACTTTATCCTCAAAAAATTGCTATTCACCTGGCAGGGAAGAACACACTGTATCTGAGTACACAACCTGTAGAAGTCACATGATAATATATATTGGATTGTTCTGCTATAAAATGTCCAAAAATGACATAAAGAATTCAAAGGAAGGTGCTGTTATCTGACACTCAAGATGATGTTGTTACTAAGCCTGGCAGTTTTGGATCCTTTGCATTATTGACTTTGATTATGCCTCATTAATGGCAAGTAGTAAGGCATCTTACCTTTTCCCTCTCATTGGCAATAACTTCATTTCCTTTCCTATACCGTTCTATTGAGTCATTCAGAAAAATTCTTATTCCAGAGCTGAAAAATGGAAATTGCTCTGCCTATCTTAAGAACTCATAAGTATCATATCTTCAAAAGAGATGTTCAGAAAAATCAAAAATTATTTAATCCTTCTGCACTTGCTGAGAGGAACCATACAATACTGTTCTCTCAGATCACAGACAGGCTCATCAGCTCTGCTGTCTCAGACACAGAGGAGTGAAGTGAAATGAGCAAGAATCTGTGAAAAAACCCACAGCTACCTGGGACTACTTTTTCATTACTTCTCTTCTTCAAACAAAGATTAGGATACCTTATTTTTTTGTGAAAGAGAATTGCTGCATCATGGAATCATAGAATGGTTTGTATTGGAAGGGATTTTAAAGACCATCCAGTTCTAACTCCCCTGCCCTGTGAAGGGACAACTTCCACTTGACCAGATTGCTCAAAGCCTCATGCAGCCTGGCCTTGAACACATCCAGGGATGAGGCATCCAGAACTTCTTTGGGCTACCTGTGCCAGTGCCTCACCACCCCCACAGTACAGAAGAGGAATGAAGTCACCCTCAGCTGCTCCTCACAGGACATCCTATTCAGCTCTTTCTCCAGCCTTGTTGACCTCCCCTAGATGCACTTGAGTGCCTCCATGTTCTTATTAAATTGTGGGGGTCAGAACTGCACACAGTACTCAAGGTGAGACAGCACCAATTCTATTCCCATAATAGTTGGAAAAATTGCTACAACTGAGGTTATTACCCATGCCTTTTTTTGGTAACATAACGTTTCCATCTACATCCTTCTACTGATCTTGGGTTTTATTCAATGATAGCCCCTTTTCAGGATTTTTCAATAGATAATGCCAGTTTTACAAAGAAAAGGAAAATGGTTTGATGACAAAGACATTTTATCATAGAAGCACAGAATATGAGCTGGCAGAAAACCATCAGGATCATGAAGAACGACTCCTGAGCCTGCACAGCACAGCCCCAAGAATCACAGCATGTACCTGATAGCATTGTCCAAAGGCTTCTTGAGCTCTGCCGGGCTTGGTGCTGTGACCACTTCCCTGGGGAGCCTGTTCCACCCTCTCGGTGAAGAGCCTTTCTCTGATATCTAACCTAACCTCCCCTGACTCAATTTCAGGCCATTTCCTCGAGTTCTATCATTGGTCAGCAGAGAGAAGAGATCAGTACCTACCCTTCCTCTGCCCCTCATGAGGAAGGTGCAACTGCAATGAGGTCTCCTCTCAGTCCCCTCTTCTCCAGGCTGAACAGATCAAGTGACCTCAGCCACTCCTCATACAGCTTCAAGGCCCTTTACCTTCTTAATTGCCCTCCTCTGAATGCTCTCTTCATAGTTTGACATCTTTCTTATACTGTGCCACCCTGCATTGCTTTCAGCACTGGAGGTGAGGCCGCCCCGGAGCAGTGCAGAGCAGAGCAGGACAATCCCCTCCCTTGCCCGGCTGTGATGCTGTGCCTGATGCACCCCAGGACATGGGTGGCCCTCCTGGCTGCCAGGGCATTGCTGGCTCATGTTCAACTTGACACTGACCAGGAACCTCAGGTCACCTTCTGCAGGACTGCTTAAGAATATGAAACTGGTTGTAATGGGTTAGAATACAGCTCCTCCTAGCTCAAGATCCGTCTCCATCAATGCATAAAACCAGATACTTATGATATGGTTCTGGCATACAAATCAAGATTGCTGGAAACATAGCTGAGAAAAACAGCCCACCCCTGCAGAAATGCTTCTAGGAGAACAATGTCATTCATCCTAGACAGGAAACAAAATAACACTGTTCACCTTTGGAGTTCAGGACAGAATTATGGAATCACCACACCAAGAAACATGAGAGGGAAGCTGGAGAAAGATGAATTAAAAATGAATGGCTTCCACCGTTCAAATTATTTACGGAACATGTAGAGCACAAAGGCAATAACAAGCTTGTAAACAGTAGAGGAAGCTAAGGTGCATACAGATTTTGTATTCTAGGGTAGTGGGCTCTCCTAAGTAGTGCCATGATGTGAAGGTGACTGAGGACTAAAGCCTTGTAATTCAAAGAAGATTTCCTGGAGCACGGCTTTAACGGATTTTAAGACTCTCAGTGTGCACATAACACATGAATACAGCCAAATTTGCCATTGTGTTGTTAAATCGACAACAGTTGAAATCACAGCATGATCAGGAATGAATCTGTAATGCAGTACTGGCAGTGCAAAGGTGCAGAAATGGGCTGGCACAATCTAACTCTGTGCTCCTCATGTCAAGGTCCGCTCATAGTGAAAAAAACCTTGACCCAAGAAAGGTGATATTACTTAGACTTTATGGGACTTAAAATATGTAGCATGTAGCATTGCAAGACAATAGGCCCTTTTGAAACCACTCAGTACTATGTGAGGAGAATAAGGAGATAATGATTAAGTGAAAAAAAAGTTGCTATGGAGCTTTATAAGGAATATAAGGAAACATTTTAGTGAAGTGGACACACAAATAGCACCTGCAAATTCTAAGCAGAATACACAACATAGCATGTAGGACTGCCAAAACAGATTCAGCTTAGTCCTGCTGCTGTTAGGGAAGAAAAGTATTCACAAACATGGGAAGGAAGCTTACTATTTTCACCTGTCACAATGGTGTGTTTTTGGTGAGTAAGCAATGGCAGAAATGGAATCATACAGTAGTCACACTTTTTTTTTTTTTTTAATGGAAAAACACCCGTTATTTTAATATAGGTTTTTTTAGGAAATGAAATAAAAAAAAAAAAAAAAGAGAAAATAAATTCTTTCAGGTAATAGACATCTCTAAGAGGGTATTAGAATTTGATTCTCCAAATTCCACACTATTTAGTCTTCAAATTATTTTGCTGTAAAATGAACACATTCCTGGTGAAGTGGATATTTAATTACATTCTTAAAAGGGAAGAACACTAACTGAAAAAATTGAAAAACTATGTCTATAATGTGGTTGTTCTAACATATTAATATCAAACTAGTATCCTAATCTTGGTCGTGTTGGCTATTCCGAAGCTAGCATTTTACCCTACTTTTTTCATGAATGAAAATGCTAATAGCTTTGCTTCATTTCAGAGGATGAAGAAAGTGCTTCAGTCTAGAGCTTTTTACGAAATCACATTCTTGCGAACTAGCTATTCTTTCTAAAGCTTTGCATTGATTCAAAGCTGCTGAATAGCACCTGCAAAAGAAGTTGCTACCTATGACTAACAATTGAGAATGTGCTACTTGATTTATCGAGGGAGCTGTAGTGACAGAAAAGTGGCAATCTGCTCCATTTGATAAAAGGTCCACTAAGAGAGTGGGAATATACTTAAAAGGAATATTCTTTGCTCTTTGGAATAAAATCATCACATCAAGTAGGTTTGATCATAAGTTTCAGAAAGCATAATGAAAAAGCCATTGCTGAAAGCATCCAGCTGACCTAAATGCCTGTTATTCAACTATCAGAGCTGTCAGGTGAAAATGAGGCCTTATGCCTCAAATCACCAGAAAAATCACAATATAGTGACCAAGATCACATTCTGGCTTACTGCAGAAATGCCACTTCCTTCCAAACACATGGGATAGACTGATGAGAGACTGTACATAATAATAAAAAAATCTGAGATGATAGATAAGGCAATGTAGATGGAGGAGGTATCCTATATATCAGAAAGCATTTCAGTATTTCTGATGCTCTGACAGTATCTTAGATAACAAAATAGATCATAAAAATTAGGCTCTGTCTTGTGTACCTAAAGAAGAGATAAAACTATACATATACTATATGTATAAATACAGAAATAATAAAATTAAGATTAGCAAAGCAATGTTTGAACCCAGTAAAAAAGAGGAGAAAAAGCTTTGAATCCATGGTAAGAAATAGGTTTGGCTTGCCATCTGAAAAACATATAAGGATGTGGCAAAAGAATCTAAAATGTACTAAAACACAGAATGCATTCTATCACCATCTGGATTAAGAACATGGAAACAAAGTTATAAAAGTGAACATATGGTGGTGTAGCCAGACAGTTTTAGCCCTTCTGAGAACCTTTATCATCTGTTGGTCTTTCTTATAAGAGCTGAAGAAAACTAAGCAGTATAGAAAATATAACACTGCAAAGAGCAGAACTTAAAATAAATTCAAATTTCTTAGCAATCATAGCTACATAAATACAGATAATTTTTTTTAAGATCACGTATTGTAGGATGACCAGAACCTACAACCTACAGCAAAAACACAATAACACTTATGTCCCTGAGTGTGAAAATAAATTTCAAAAGACTAGAATAGCAATACAAAAAGTATAAATAAAATATTAATCAGCCTGTCTGAAATTTGAAGATGGCATCCAGCAGCCAATTATTCAAACCATAAATGTGGTAAACAGCTTCTCTCAGTAGATCACAACATCACACCTACACAAAGAGCTCTTAATTTCTTTGTTCATGGTATGCAAAACAAAGTAATTGTCAACTATGTAGAGGCCATGTAATAAACTGATAATTCTAATCATGTGCGTTTATGGTCTGAAAATAATTCCACTGTATCCGTATCAGGATTTCAACCCACAACATTGGGTACAGAAAGGAGTTTTTGAAATATTCAAAAGTGCTGCTTTTTATCTCTATTAAAAATTTTACGTTATTTTACTTTTCAGTAAATCATCATAATGTAATGTCTTATTGACAGTATTATATTGCCTAAATTGTATTAGGAGAAAATATTCTCCAACTTTAACCACAAGCTGAATAGGGTAATATAAAAGTTAAACAAGTCCTAGCAAATTATTTGGGGCTTTAGGAAATACAGAACTTGTGTTGAAAGAATCTACAGGTACACTTTCTTCCATTGTATGCCTGGGACTGTCCAGGGGCTACTTCTCATAACTAATCATTTTTATAAATAACTGGTCTTATATATAAAAGGAGATGGGGAAAAAAATTATTCGGAAGCATCACAGGCACAAGGCAACTCAAGGGGATCTTAATTAACAACATGGGTTCTCTCTATTCAGCATTGTTTCTGTGTCATTTTGCTGTACAATACAGAAACCACTTTGCATTGACCCTGGCCATATGTCCACAGGAAGAGTAAACAGTTTCCTTTTTAGTCCTGGAAGCAGCTGAGCTCCACCATCCCTGTCAGGGAACACAAAGAGTGTGGGGCAGGTTTGCAAAGAATTACTACCTGGCAGCAGAGGAGATGCTGTCAGAAGCTGGAGGCAAGAGTGGGAAAGGTTGGAAAAGACCTTTTGGATCACCAAGTCCAACCTATGACCTAACATTTATCGTCGTGGTCCATACATAGAAGAAAGGACTCTTGACAATAAATTCAGAAGGCTAATATGATTTATTAAAATGACTCCATAATTCTAATATTTTTCTATATCTGCTCAGCAGAGAGCATTCTCCATGCTCCTGCTGCTGCTTCATCCAGGGAATGTGTCTGAATAGTTTACAATATCAGAAAGATAAAGTAATTTCAGCTCCTTCTCCTCATAGGTAGGAGGAGGCAAACCAATTCCATGTCCTTGAAGAACAGACACAGATATTTTGTTTACAGAAAGCTTATATAGAGTAAAAGACAGCAAAAGGATGTTCTCCCATGGGAAAATGATCAGAAGGCTTACACACAGAGAAACTTATAATATGTTCATAGCAACAAACATCTTCTCATCAACTAAACCATGGCAATGAGTGTCACATCCAGTCTTTCATTAAGCACATCCAGGGATGGTGACTCCACCACATCACCAGGCAATCAGGGAGAGGAAGGCAAGAGTCTTACAGTTGTACTTCGTCTGTAGAGCAGTTCAGGTATCTGGGTGCATGCAAGACTGAGAAATGGCAATCATGGCCCTGCAACTGTTGCTGTAAGGCACAGAACAGTCACATGGTGTCTCTTTGTGTTAACAGCCTGAAAATGTGGTTACCAGTCTCCATAGAGAGTTGTGCCAGCTGCTTGATTCTTTACAAGGACTCTGCTATATCCCCTGGAAGGCTGTAGCAAACTGCATACTTATAGAAACACCTTGAGATGGCTAATATGATTACTGTAGACAGTTCACCTTCCTTTTTGAGCTTTGTAGAAAGACATTTTTTCTAATATTATTTCTGTAGACCCTGCTGGAAATAGGAATGCTCTCTCAGGTTGTACTCCTCTTACCTAAAGCCTTGTGAAGGTGCATAAGTTTAGCAAGAATTAGAAAAAGTAGATTCTACCTTTTTTTCATGGTTCCAAAAGGTCATTTTGGAAAGGCAACTATAAAGAAATCACCTGAGAATTCATGAATATGTGGAACTCCCTCACAGTGAAAAATATATAACCAGTCTCTGAAAGTTGCTCTGCGGGAAGGGAGGGACAAACTGAACCACTGTAGCCAGAGAACTTCCCAGTGCTTCCCCTTCCAGGAGCATTTAGGGAATTCGATAACAGAAGAATTTGTGCACAATGACATTCAGCTGGAAAATTGTGCTCTGAAGAGTTAGCTGATATTCATCACTACACTAGAACTCTCCTGTTGAAAGGCAACTTGGAGATGTCATGCTGTGAGTACACAGCGTTTTAAAACTGTAGTTTCTATATCAGCTTGCAACGTTTTAAACAAATGGCTGTCAAGAACAACATGGATATGAATATTCTGTGTTACTTGATGGAATGGGTTACTCTTACTGGCATTTTTTGCAATACACTTTTGAAATACTAAAAATAACTTCTCTAACAGAGTTTACCAGAACTTTTTATAAAGACTCAGACAAGCACATGCTCAATGGCTTTTATTGACTATATAGAAAATTACATATAGTAAAATGTTATACATCTAAATGTGTATTAGAAATAGACCAAGAATTACTGACATCTATTGTACGCTTCAAAACACAGATAATAAGAGACAGCATGCAAATGATTTTAATGTATTTTTGACTATTTTGATAGAGAGCCAGAAAGAATAACACAGTGAAACTGTAAGACCAGTATATTCATAAGTTGTTGTGCTTTATTTAATCACAGCTAAGATATAATGAGAAAATATAAACAGGTACAGATGGAAAAAGCATTCAGGATGTGTTCAAATGCAAATAGCAATAAAATATAAAACTTGCAATGAAAACCAAAAACCCTTTAAAGTGTTAAATGGTTAATTTAACTACATTGTTAGATTAAAACCGCAGGGTTTTAACAGATGAAAAGTGGGAACAAAGTCAAGTATAAAGATTTCTTTATTGCATTAACTGGGAATCTGTTTCAATTTTTAAAACAATTTCTTTTTTTTCCTTTCACTGCAAACAAGTAAACACATGGATTTCCCAGTACTCTAAATTTTTATTATTCCTTGACCCCTAATCCTAATGATTTTTCAATTACTTAGGGATAGATTGCCATTTAAGTAAACAACAAAATGATAAACTTTTCAGAAACAATGTAAGTCAATTTCTTTCTGAGTTGAGTACAATAATAAACACTGTGAGTCAGCACACCACTGTAAAAAAATCTCATGTAAGTTTAAGCACTATTTGAAATAGTAGTGCTGAAAATTCAGAGAAAGGCAAAGTAAAGGTGAAGGTAGGTAATGGCCAGATACATAAATTCTAAGAGTGGTGTTAGTTCATTTTCCTGAAAGGGTGGATTCTTATTTAGATTACAAAGATATTATGCTGTTCCACCAGAACAGGCTGTTTAGGAAGAATAAATGACAATGAATAAGACGATTTCTAATTTAATGGGACTCTACTTGTCATTACTTATTGAATAAGCATGAATGAAAATTAAATACAGATGTTGTACATGTGTGTGTCTGATGACTTGATATTGAATTGAGAAACTACTTCCAGAGTAATTCTAGCCTAGGAAGAATAAAACACTGCGAATCATCAGCTTAGTCTTCATACATGTCCAGCAGTTTCTTAACTGTGCAAAAATTCCTGATTTCCCCTTTTGAACACAGCGTATTTGCCTGGGTAAAAGCTATTATATTCTGTATATGTCAAATTTTCCCATAGAAGTGAATGTATCTAAATATTGCTTTACACCAACGAAGTCACTGATAAGTACATTTCTTGAAAGCCATGAAGTTAAAGGTCACCATCACAGAAACATTCCTTGCAGTTTTTCATCAATTTTGAGAGTGTTTTAATGGATTTTACTGAATTTTGCTGTTTGAAATCTCTTTATGTCAGCCTCTGCCAGCCACTGTTACTTCACTGAAGAATATTTCAGCCTTAGTTGCTGCAGTATAGTTATACATAGCATATATTTTTTATGTATAATACTGTGTAACTTCATGGTTTTTTATTAAATTGCACAGTTAATTTCAGTCCTTCTTCCCAACTATGCATTATTTGTCGTGTGAGTAGGGAAGGCTTTCATTTGCTATATCTCTTCTCTTTCTGAAATCAGCATGGGCTTAGTAAAATAAGAAGTGACTAGTGGAATTAACTGTTATCACTGAACATACATTGAAAGGTGAACCTAAAGACAAAGTTTCAGACACACAATATTCCATCTGCAAGAGTCAAATCCTGTTCCCGTTTAAAGTTGTTGAAATGTTGGCATTGAGAGAGCTGGGAAAAAATAATACTAAAGAAGTAATTTGATTTGTTAGAAGCCTTATTTTTCTACATGCAGAGATTTTAAATTGTTGCCCCTTCTTAAATTTAACCATCGTAATTGTGGGGAGGTTTTATTCATTTTTATATTATCTTTTAAACTAAGCTAAAACTTGGCCCAACCCTTCTTAGCTTATTGTGAGTGTTGAATATTTTACCTTGTTGTTAAACTAAGTGTTGAAATGAAATCAAAATGGGAATGTGAAGTTATGCAACTATTCTAATATAGACATTTTAGGTATATTTTGGTCCCTGGAATTTTTAAGAAGGTTTTAATAAGGTATTTGGTTTCTTGTTACTATGATTTGCACAGAGTCTGTCATATTGATTGCTTCTAGATCAAGCTAAAACCCTTTGAAATTAACTTCTTTCATTAACTCTTTCGGGAAATTGTCACATGGCTTTTCCCCAGGTAAAGCACAGAAAATTCAGTAAATCTAAACTTTCTTTTTTTCGTTTCATAATAATTTTTATTTTGTTTGAAAATGAAAACATAATGATAAAAGGTAAGTAACTCTGTAGACAGGCAAAATGAGTTTATAGGGCCAGAATATTTGCTAGTCCTGAAATTGTTTTTTATATTTTTACTTTTTCATCCCAAAAAGTCAGCCAGCATGGCATTTATTCAAATTATAATTTGTATGTTTGTTTATTTATTTTTGATTAGTTTGAAATATATTTGGAAATCCATTGTTCAAGGAAACCCATCTGAAGTTGCTGCTTTTTGATTTCTTTTTTGATGGCCATGCAGTAAAAGGAGTTCTGTTCCTTTATAACAGATAATTTTAAAACATTTTAAAATCAATTTTCTAGTCTATTTCATAAGCGGTGGTTAGTGTGATTTTTTTTGGACGCACAAAGTGTAGGTTTTTGTTGTTCTTTTAAGAAGCTGTCAGACTATCAAGAGAACTGCATTGCATATAGCAACCTTTGTCACAGCCACCAATGATAGATCTTTCCTCTCTTTTGCCAAAAATGAGTGGAAATCTGAATTATGCATTCATTATATTAGTTGAGGACTTTGCTTTCTATTCTCCTCAGAGTTCCAGCACTTCCAAATATAATGGTCAGAAATAAGGACAAACAAAATCCTTGAGAAATATTCTAATGCAAAAATTATTTGAGTAGAACTGAAAATTCCCAAATATTCCAGTTACTCCTTCTGTTAGTATAAAAACTGAGGAACAAATTGTACAAAATGAAAAGAGAATATTTCCACTGGATTCCAATGCATCCACTGGGTTAGCCCTTTTTCAACCAGCTCTGAGTTATTAATTGCAAATTACAAGCCCACTTGTGGCAATGATATTTTTCTGTCTTCTCTGCAGGGTTTATTAGTGCTTCTTTGTCAGTAGTAATTGTTGCATAGAATATCACTAAGCAGGGTATGGTGAAACAAATGAGGGAGAAATTGTGTGCATCCACAAAAGGCAGACAAGTAACAAGGAGAGCACCAGGGATGGATTATGTTCCTTTAGGCTTAACCACCAGAACTGCTCAGGCAGAAAAATTCACAAGAAAGGTCTCAGCTTTTCCTCCTGAAAGGTCCCTTGCCATCTACAGACAGACTACTTTAAAGATTTAGATGGAAAGGCACTGCTGTTTACAAAGTGTCAGGAGATGCTGCAGCAGATAAGAGGAATAACATTTTCTGAGGAAATGATTGAAATGTGGGTGAAAACAGGACAAATATTGTGTGAAATGTGGTTAATATATCCAAAGTTTAAAATATGTGAAAGGATTTTTAAGCATAAAGAATGAATGAGAAAAGTCAGAAATAAGAGGGGAGATGCTTTCTTAGCCGTACTTTTGTCATTCCAACTCTAAAAAAGCAATACTTCTACTCATAATGCTTTTATGATGAGAATGTGAAATATACCTCTGCAGATGTAATCTATAGAAAAGAAGCTTTAAAAGTAAACTTGCTACATAATTTGACATTCAAATTACTGTATTTTCTTCACTCATGTATTTTAAGCCTGTGTGGATGACAGAAGGATGTAATAGAGCTAAAAGATGAGTAAATGATCTGAAGGTAGTTATTCTGTAGGGTATTTAATATCACCTGCTCTCACATCTGTAAACAGATGTGGGTTATTTGCCGTATTTTACCATGGTGTTAGGAAAGTTTTCTACACACGCACTATCTTGTCAGATATGGATGAGCTTGTGAAAGCTGACAAGGCGTTGAAGCACCCCTTATATTTTGCATTCATCTTTTATGTTTAAAGTTTGGGAGGTCACCAGCTTCTAAACATCCTAGGGTCTGCAGCTGCAGTGAGGGTGGAACTCAGAAAAATTAATACAGAAGAGAAAAGTGGATCTAGAGAACAGCTTGGAGTCTGACAATTTCATCCAGCTTTGCTGGACAAATCTGGAGGGGTTTTTTTAAGTATATTTGCTTTCCTTATTGTTTTTCAAAGATTCAAGATGTCAGGTGAGGTCTTTATGTTAGAAGAAAATCTCTGGCTTTCTGTTTTCCTACTGGATAAGTTTAGACCACGGGCCAGAGTAATATTGTTTCAGGTTAATGGGTTTGCTGTTTTGTTTTATTGTTTCATTTTTCTCCTACTCATTGATACTCCTTGTTTAACTCTGGTCTCATAAGCACACATATTTTTCAAACAAGAAAGAACAAGAAAAAGTGAATTTTACACTTTGTGGGAATTTCAGCATAACTGCAAAGATAATACCACAGACTTTTTACTGTATCAATCTCCTTGAAAGTCTCATTCAATAAGGAAGTTTTTGTTGTCTGAATGTCCAGTTTCTTTGGACATTGTTGTTGTTGTCTGAATGTCCAGTCTAATCTATACTAAGACCCATCCAGGCAAGGACAATGCTGCTAATACAACAAACAGGTGTACACAGCCTGTTAGTATAAAAACTACTTCTACTACTTCTTCTACTGCTTCTACTTCAGCTTGACAGCAGAGCCCAGGTCGCTCTAAGCAACCCAATCTAGTTGGAGGTATGCCTGCCCATGATGGGGGTTTGGGCTGGGTCACCTGTGATTCTCTCCCTTGCATTTGGGCACTGACCAAAATCACCTCTTCTCAAAGCTGATTCACTTCACCTAGAACAAATATCATGCTGCCTCTTTGACAGACGATGAGGGTTGTAACAGCAGTGCACTGACCTTCAGCTACAGTAAAGTGAAAAGGCAAGGCTTGCTTGGTAAGAAACAAGCTAAGTCTAGCTACTTTCTTTCAGAGGAGAGTTTAAACTCAAATAGTGGATAACATAGAATGTGGTTGAATTAAAGGGAAGGATGGGAAAAGGGATATTTTGTGTGTCCCTGAGGACACATAGGATTTAGCAGATCTTTTCTTAGCATCCCATATATAGGTAAAAGTCTTAATCCTTTCTGCAGTCCTGAAAGGTAAGTCTTTTACCTTTCTTCAGATTGCTGCCATCTCTCCTGCATCTGGCCCAGTATCAGCTCACCATTGATTTTGAGATGATTTTTTATGTTTATACAAACATGGTATAGTATCATGCCAGAGAAGCAATTAGTCTTCAGCAAGAGGGTTATTTGCTTCAGTATTTGAGAGGATAGTCTTCGAATACAAGTAAACCTATTTCCTTTCAGGCACTCAGTTTCAGTTCCATTAATTTCAGTTTACTGTGACACTCTATAATTTATTCTTCTCAAGATTTACATGCATCTGCACTACCATTAGTTGTATTTGTTGTGCTATTAGCTTTAAAGTTTTATAAATACCACAGAGATGGCAAATAAAGTGTCAAGGAAAGTGGATGATGTATGAAAGAGTATTAATATCTGTCTGGAAAGATGCACCAAATTTCTTCAGGGAATATATCAGCTCCTATAAGATAACTGTTAAGGCTATCTTGGGTTTTGAGGCTTATTCCTGAAGTGTATTGATTCTTTATAATGTTGGTAGCTCTTTAGGTATAAAAATTGATGTTGCCATGAGAGTTGTAACTCATGTCTCTCTCTGGTGCTTCCATCTAAATTAAAGACACTAGAACACCTAGTTATCACCCTCTGAGACTTTCAGTGAAGCTTCGCTGTGCGAAAGAAATGGGTTTTCTTCCCTAGGAGTGAGACCATCCTTTATGGTGTGATTCTCAAAATACTGAAAATGATATTTGGGTTGCCTTGTATGAAAGTGCGAAATAACATGAAAGATGATATCTCCCAGTTCTATACAATTCTGTTTTGAATATTTTCAGGAGATGGGAGGCAGGTAGGACCACAAAGGTGAGAGCAGATGATAGTCCTAAATGTTCTAAGCTATCAATGTGTGTCAGAACAGTCACTATCTAATTCAAATCTTAAAAAAAAGAAGTAAGGCCATGCAACCTCCTACCCATCGTTTTTTTGGTTTTGTGTCACTAGAACAAAAGAGTGAGAAAAGGAAAAAAAAAAAAAAGATTAAATGAGATCAAGAAATCTTTAATATGAATAATAATGTACTTAAGAATGATTAGGAAATCTGTGTAGCTATAAGCTTGTTGTCTTGTACAGACTAGAAATGTAATTAAAATCTGCGTCCAGCATTCCTGTTGTAAAAAATATAGTTGAGATTCTGCTAGCCCCAGAAAAAAAGTGTAATCTCTTTTCTTTTTTATTTTTCTATATACACCTGACTTGCTCTTTTGAAATTTGATTGGCTTTATACTGAAATCCCAATGAAGCAAGAAAAGCAGAGGGAAGTTAAGCACAAGTGATGTCTTATCAACACATTTTTGGATATTTAAAAAAGAATGAGCTTTCAAACTGTCCGTGTAGGTACATCATCATCTTTCACACAAAAGGACTCTTGTTGAGTACTTCAAATCTCAAGTCCTTGTTCACCCTTAGTTGTATAATGTTTTTGCATTTCTGCAAAGCTTTTGATACTGTCTCTCCCAGGACCCTTCTGGGCAAAGCATCCAGCCCACAGCTGGACAAGCACATCGTGCCATGGGTCAGAACACAGTCACAAAGGGTTACAATGAATGGGCTGACAACAGGTTTGAGACCTGTCACTTGTGGGTTCTGCCATCCTTGGCCCTGTGCTCTTCAAAATGTTCATAAATTACTTGGATGCAGGATTAGAAGGGGTACTAAGCAAGTTTGCCAACGACACTACACTGAGAGGAGTTTTCAAACCCTTTGAAGGAAGAGAGGCCCTGCAGAGAGACCTTGATGAATTAGAGAGTTGTGCAATCATCAGCCAAATGAAGTTCAACAAAGGGAAAATCTGCATCTGGAATGGGGTAATCCTGAATGTACAGACAGAGTAGGGAATGAGATGCTGGAAAGCAGTGCCATGGAAAGGGACTTGGGGATCCAAGATGAACATGAGCCAGTAGGACCCCAGTAGCCAGGGGGCCACCTGTGTCCTATCAGGCACAGCATCACCAGCTGGGCAAGGGAGGGGATTGTCCCACTCTTCTCTGCACTGGGGCAGCCTCACCTCGAGTGCTGCGGACAGTTTTGCATGCCACAACAGAAAAAAATCCCCAACATTAAACTATTAGAGAGCACTCAGAGGATGACAATGAAGATGGTGAGGGGCCTTGAGGTGAAGCCCTATGAGGAGCAGCTGAGAACACTTGATCTGTTCAGCCTGGAGGAGACTGAGGGAAGACCTCATTGCAGTTACAATTTCCGTGTGAGGGAAGAGGAGGGGCAGGCACTGATCTCTTCTCTGTGGTGACAGTGACAGGACTCAAGTTCAGCCTGACAGAGCTCAAGAAGTGCTTGGACAATGCTCTGAGACACATGATGTGACTCTGGGAATGTGCTGTGCTGGGCCAGAAGTTGGGCTCTATCTGTATATCTATATATTTATTATAATAAAAATTAGAATAATAATTATTATTATGATTTTTGTGGGTCCTTTCCACAGCTTATTCTCTGTTTCTGTGCCTCCAGGTAAAAATTAAACTACATCCTGTTCTATGTATATCTACGTATGTTCTTTCTTTTCTTGTCTTAAAAAACCCCATATACCTAGCTGCCTTTTTGTGCCATTTAACACAAACTGGTGAAGGGTATTTATTTTAGCATCATAATATAAGAGATTGGCATCTGTGGCCCAACACAAAGCTGACTGCATAACAAAGGTTTGAAGAAATATGGGCATCTGCAAATTAAGGCCTGGATCTTCTCAGCCACACTAAATGACAGTGTAATCATTGGACAGTGCTGATAATTGTTGTTCAGGCTTGATCCTCCTTCCTAGCAGATTAGATCAGCAGGATTCTTGCCGTTGAGGAGAATAATATCAAGTTCTGGTCTTGTTTCCTCTGCAAAGAAACAATAGTGTGTTTGATTTTGGTACTTAAAGGAGGATGCCATATTTGTAGATTCTGATAAATTTCTTATTTACTGACAATTTAGACAAACTGATAAAATATTCTGACTGTAGTAATTAGTTATCATTTTAAAAAAAGAGTAAACTCCATTCCTCAAGCATGACTGAAATATTGTCATGTATATTAATAGTCAAAACAGAAGATTCTGTTTGGTTCTTTGAATTTGCACTTGTAGGCACGTTTGATCATAATTTTCCAGACAGTACAGCAGTAATCTGAAATAAAGGGTCATGGACAGTGAAATAGTGCCAGTATAGATAATTCATGTTTTGAGAGTTCATCAAGACAAGGGTAATTTGATCTTAGAGGTCGTCTACTCATTTAATCTCTTCATTTGGTGAAATGAAATAACCCTAAGGGTAAGAAATTGTTATTTAAAACACCTCAATTTTTGGTACATTAGATGTATAACCTTTTGCCTGACTGTGGATATATCACACTTCATGAAGCTCACAGCTGTGCTTCGAGAGGGTTCCAAAATGAGGGTCAGATTCTGTTTTACATCTGAGAGATTGTGACATCCTTGGATCCTTTTCTGGACGATTCTACAGATATTAATACATGGAAAAGAGAAAGTAAGCAAAATAGAGAGGTTGTGAATAATACGTGACATTGTTTCTTAGTTTTCAAAATGCACTCATGTTTTTGAGCTTACAGGACTTAAAAATTCACCAGTTGAGTGAAATTTAAACCTATTTTAGGAGTTTATTAGCTGTTACTAAAGGTTACAACAAAACTCTGGGCTTTTCTCTTTTTTTCATTTCAACTCATAACTAATATATTTGATGCTAACTTTGTTTTTTAGCATTGTGGAATATCTGTGGTACCAACAGGAATATCGTTACACCAGCATCGATGATCTCTACTACTTATCACTTAGTATTCTACTCTTGCCAATGGAATGATTTTCTTCAAAGAAAACTTTTCTGTCACAGAAATCACGTGGTTATAGTTAAGTGTTCAACTACTACTACTAAGGGACGTAACAGAGAATATCAACTCTGAGAAAAAATGGGCAAACACACATTTGAATGACACAGTCTTGTGCTTTACTTTTATGTCTCTGTTAATAGTTACATAACAATGAAAGGAGAAGGATGACTGTTTGCAGTCAATTGTCTACCGCTATCACTTATTTTGGCAAGCAGGAGGATTTCAGGCTTTATGTAATGTCCAAAAAATATCCTTCAATAAAACAGCACCAGCATCACAAAATGTCAGTTTATACATTCTCCTTCCTTGGCTTCCTTCCAGCAAAGCTCATTTAAAATATACTGGTTGGAGCCAAAATGCATCATGCAGTTTTCTAATACGCATTTCCTCTTGAAAGATAAAGTGGTATATCAACTCTTATAAAACTTTAAGTTAGGTTGAGGTTAAACAAGGTTTGCATTGTTCTGTGGGGTTGAAAAATAGCAGGAGAATGAAATTCTGTTGTGCTGTGGGTTAATGCAGTTGCACAGAATATGAAAACAAGATAGGATTAATTACTAAAAACAAAAAGAAAGAAGTCATTCTCGTGGAAGTAATATAGAAAATTGGAAGTAGTCTTCACTGTCTTCATTGTAGTACAACTGATGTGTCCTGGAGTGATAACCTTGCCTGTACACGTTTAATGACACTGCTAGTCACAATAAATGAGTCCTTTCACCAAAAAAAAAAAAATCTAGTTTGAGCATTCAGCTGATAGAAAAACTGACCTCCTTGTTTCTTTCTGCTGGGAGCACAGGTCAGGAGATTGTCTCTTCCGAAAGCTGCCTTGTGGCCATAGTTGTGGCTCAGGTACTGTAATGTCTTGACCTCTGTCAAAAAGACTTGAAGCTGAACCTGTGCTTATGCCTTAAGCTTCATGGATGTCTTGAGACTATCTGAGAAGCAGCTGGACAATGAGCAGCCAGGTCCTTTGGGCATATGAACCTGTATATTCAAGAGACAAAGATATAATCTGCTAAACAAGGCATTTCCTATAACAGAGTTCATATGAAGTTAGCAAATGCATTCACATATAGAAATATACCAACTATTTAAAATAAATAATAATAATAGTAATAATAATAATAGTAATAATAATAATTCCTGTTTTCATTCCTCTAAGAAAAACCTAAACATAGTGGCATCTTTTTTAGTCTAAATGTCACTCATTTTGCATTGTTTGATGAAAGTGAGGTGATTTTCACAGCTGAAGAGCAGTCATTGATGCACATTTGATTCTTGTTTCAAACATAAATTACTAATTTTTCTACTCAATACTCTTCTTTTGCTACATGCTGAAGATAATATAATCTAGTTTAATAGCAAGTCCAGCTGTTAAACCCACATGAGTTTTTACAAGTAGAAGAAATTATATGAGGGCTGCAGAAAGCTGTGCTCATTCATTCATTAATTCATTCATCCATTCATGCTTATTTTGCATTTGTACCTCTGAGGTAAAAGCTTATTTGCATAGTACCTCCGAGGTTTTTTTCCTGTGTGTGACTTGTTAAGTATTGTAGTAATTCACCTTTAAAAGGTATCACCATAACATTTGTTGCTTTCTTATGAGGAGGTTGTACAAAAGCGTATTTCTGCCATACTTACTACATTTAAGAGCTGCAAAACTTGGACTGATTGGGTAAACAAGGATAACTATGGGGCTGTTCAAACCTGGGCATTCAAAACCTGTGACACCTTCTAGCAGATAAAATTTTATCCATCTCATTTACTGGTGTAGTTAGGCTGCATTGGTATCACATACATGCATGCATACTGTGCTGCTATATGAATAAAAATCTCAGTTCCTTTTTATAGAGACACTAAAATTCTCAAGCAAGACAAAATTACCACAGCTGAGACTTTTAAAATACACTAACCTGTAAGCTGTGAGAGCTGACAACACTGCAGCTATCTTACAGTAGGAAAACAAGATCCGGCGTTTTAAAGGACTGAAGAATTACACCTGAAAAATTATGTACAGACATACTTTCACAAAACCTTTTGTATAAGCTCCTTCCAGAGAGAGGAATAAAGAGATGCTCTCCATGTTGTTTTGGAATAAATGGGAGCATTTTTGGTTATAGGAGATCCAGATTGTGTTATGTTCTTCATTGCATTTCTAAAGCATGGAGTGCAATTGCAACAGTACCCTGGTCTCCACTACAGTATTGCAAACATTTCTTGCTCAAATTATTTCTTTCACTATTTCATATGTGTCCATGCTCCTACTCATAGACCCCTTGTTAATGATAATATAACCAACCAAAAATCTAGCTGCTGTAATAATTTCATGTTTTCTGCCCACCACACCCAGTATCCCCTTTCACATGTGTGAAACAGCTGAGTTTTCATAGGCAAAAGAAGGCCTGTGTATACACATTGTGCAAGTCAATTTTTTGAGGATGTACATTATTTTTGGCGTTGTCTATAAAGTACTGTTTGGGAGAGACATTGGCAAATAATGAGGAAATGTCAAAGTTGTGTTAATATGTAATATAGGTGGCAGCATCCCGGTGCCTTGGTATAATGAAGGTTCTGCTCTGCTTAATCCAGTGCTGGCCTGGGCAAACCCAGTGAAGTGGACAGGAGTTCGCTTTCTCGGGTTCATGCTCTTGTCATCTTGCCAGGAGCAGCCAGCCATAACATATGGTTGTGATTTGAGTCCTTAATGAGAGAGCACTGGGACTGAACACACAGCAACAACTACCATCACAACTATCAAGGTTTTCTAGTGGACTAGCAGACCATTTCATTATTCCATGAGAAAACTTCCAAGCATAAGATACGCAGTGGTGAGTTATAGGATGTGGAGGTGTAATCACAGGTTTCCTAGGAAAAGAGTTTCTTTGTAATGATTCAAAGGGAGTTTTAGAGTAATGTTTGGGCAACATTATAGCAATACCCCTTTGGAAAAACACAAGTAAACAGTCAAAGCAGAGACTCCATAGTGCCTCTTTTCCACTCTTGTTCCCCTTAATTCCCTGTATGAGACAACAGCAGACAGAAATAGACTGCCTTGCTGGGGACAAATATTCCAGCCAGAGCATTCCTGTGCAACCGTCTTGAAACTGCTGCATTACTTTCACTGCTCTGGGCAAGCAGCAGGGAACACTGGAAATTAGTATCTCAATCAACATCCTTTGTTCAGGGACTACAAATGCCAAGTGGTGGCATGGCAGTCAGAAAATATGCCAAATGTGCTGATCCCGTGTTGTTTCCTAGACTGAGTCCTGCCAGCCCTGAGCTCTGGGAAACTCACATGTCTTTAGCAAGGCACTGCACTTGAATTAAATATGCTGACAAGATTTTTTATCTGCATAAACCACCAGGTTTTATTTTTTGATTTGACCTGCATAATCACCATCTTTACTTCTTGTTTGAAACGTGGACAGAAAATTGGCATCTCAGATACTGGTCTAGTAATTTGGTCATTGCTGACTTTCTTATGGTGATTACTTCTATGACACCACAAGATGCCCTTTGTGACCAATGAAAACTTGTTTTACGCTTGCTGTCAGAAAGTGAAAGCTCGGTTTTCACATTAAGTTATTTTATAGAAGGGTATCCACACAGCTGATTGAAATAAATTATAAAGGTTATCAAGTTATCTACTGTCATGATTGCCAAGTTTTTTCTAATCCTGCATATGGCCACGTTTAATTAATGGTTTAGGATGAGTCTGCAGATAAGCTAAAAACTTTCTTTTCCTGATCCCACCAAGTAGGTTACAAAATTCCATGTCATAGACCTAAGTGACTCTTATTGTTAGGGAAGCAAGGAAGAGACCTCAAAAATCTAATTTTAGGAGAAAGATGGTAATCTCTTTCATTTTTGCCGTTCCTTCAGATGAGTTTCAATTGGACATGCCATTTAAAAGATGAGCCACAATTTCCAGGGAAGGGGCATGGCAGCTCTCGGTAAAGGGTAATTTCTCACACAATTCACAGTTAATCAGCAGCCCAGTGACTCTGTGTGGCTGCCTTTTGTACCCTGTCTACCCTACAGGCCTCTCAATCCTCTCTGCCTAAAAAATGCTTCTGAATAACCTTTTAAGTTTTCCTTTGCTGCTGTCATTCCTAGGAAAAGACAGTAGTCACATCCTTTTGAGACTGGGCTGACTTGAGGCCTGACTGAGAAAGCAATGACCTGCTTGGTCTAGCAGTTTCAGTGGGGCATCAGTTTTCAAGGATGAGACCACTTTAAGGAGAATCTTTCTTGACTCTTTCTAAGTCTGGTGCTTCATTTTGGAAACTCATCTCATGATGGTTACCCTTAGTTTAACAACTTTTGTTTGCCCCTTCAGCTCTAAAGCTTTTAACATCATTATAGAAGACCAGAAAAATATTTGATAAATTTATTGTGGCAGCAGAGAGTAATAAGTGAAGGGTTTAAAGTACACTTTCATACTTTGTTATTCTAAAAGCCAGTTCTTTATTCCAGTTACAGTTTTCACATTTATTGCTACTTCATAACATACTGGTCATTGCATCTTTTCAACAATTTTATGTAAGAAAAGAAAAATATTATCCATAAAAAAGAGTCTTGTGTATGATAGACTTGATAATGACTGTATTAAAGTGAAATAACAGGACATAAAAATTTGTTGTGTGTGTAAAGAGGAGAAATCAATGCAAAAAACCCCTACACATTGCTTGTAAATGACCACTGAATTCAACAGAATTGTAGTCAGTTTCGATTATAACAACCATCTATATGGTGCTTATTGCAGGGTAACCTCCAGGTGTTCTTGAAGCAGAAGGAACAGGAAGCAGCTGCAGGATTTAGCAAACTGAATATTATTTAACTCAATAACAGCAGGTACTATAATTGAAACATATATTAAACAGGTAGCTAGATTTTTCAAATGTAAGTATGATTGCAATTGTTAAAGGCATTAATTAAATGCCCTGGACGTTTTTTAGTTTACATATATATAAAATAATGTCTCATTAAAGTCTTATTGCTAGTAATGCTATGTCTGTAATAAATGCCACTTGAATGAGGAAGGTGGAGAGGTGAGATAATACAATGAAATACAAGACGATTTGAAAGGAAAACTTACCATTTTCTCTATTTATGTTAGAGCTCTGCAGGTAGTAATATAATGTTTTCTGCCCATAATACAATGCAAAATAAAAAAAAAATAGTGCTAAGAAATGAAGATTGCCATTTTTGATCCATCAATTGAAGAGAAGAATGAAAAAAAGAGGAACAAAAACAGTACATATTTTTGAAGTGTCTATTCTAGAAATTACAGTCTGAATAGAACAAACATTTGTGCAATAATAAAGAGTAGAAAAAGGAAAATACCTGTGTTGCTGATAGACCTGGAAGAATCCCTGCCTGAAAAGAGAATCTTCCCTCTTAAACAGATATTCCCTAGACCTGGCTATCCCGTATACTTAGTAACTGAATCACTGTAAAAAAGTTATTTTCCATATTTTCTCATTCTATGCTGTTTATCTTAATTATTATATTAGTGAGAGTTAAGTAACTCTCTGGCTAGGTCTACTATCTTCTATCTGTTCCTTGCTCTGTATGATTTCTCCTATCCTAATTTTTGTTTCTTGGGCCTGTATAGTCAATTACTCATCAGTGAGAAAGGTCTTGCAAACAAATTTGTTTGAAATACCCAAAGTTGAATGAAAAAGGGGAGGACATAGAGACTGGGTAGCTTATTCTGTTTCATTAACAAGAAATATTCATCCCCATAACTTCCAGCTAAGACATTCTCTCACAATAACTTTCTGCTTTTCTTAAGTTTTTTCTTAAGGTTTTCTTAAGAGGCTCAGCCACAAGGCAAGCATTTTGTCAAAAGTGACAGGAAAATACAGAATGAGTAATTATTAAAAAAAAAAAAAAATGTGTTAAATTGCCAAAAGCTCCAAAAAAATTAATCCTTTCTTTATAATACAAACTGAAAAGCAACACCAAAAAACAGTGTAAGTCAGTTGTGTTCCCTTTAATTAGTGAATCTGGACTCCTACAGAGTTGTCTTTTTAGCAACACTTTTTACAGAAAAATCCCTTTGAATGTTTCACCAAGGTTTTATTTTAAGAATGTTTAAACCCATAGTGACTGATGAGAAATTTGAGGATCAATACAAGGTATTTTTTAAAGCTATCAAGCAAGGATTTTGTTTTAGAAGCAGACATTTTGAATGATAGTTGACATCTTAAATTTCTGTAGCAGAGGAATAAGATAAGCAAGACACATTTACAAATAAAATATTGACTTTTCCTACGAGCTTTTTATCATTGCACCTTTCTCAAGAAAAACAAAACTATTGTACTTCTTCATGCAGTTGCACACATTATGACTAATAACCTAGGGTAATTTTTGGGGACATTATTCATGTCGAAAGGAGAAAGAGAGCAAAAATTCAGTATAAAATTAGGAAATGCTTAATGGTCTTATAACACTGAGGAAGAAGACTTATCTGTATTTAAGTGGAACAGTAAGATTTCTATGCTAATTTAATGGGTTCATTTATGCTATGATGTAAAGGAAATATGGAGCTCTCTTAACTAGGTACAACTAAGCTAGTTTTGAAATTTGGAGCAGGTGCCATAGGTTACTCTGGGCAGTGCCTGCCAGGAGTTGCTTAGTGTTTCTGCTTGGCAGAGTCTCAGGAACTCTGTATCTTGCTCTGTGGAGTGATGACAGCAGGTCCAGTAATATCTTGAAAACCTGGCCTACCTACAGCTTTGTAAAGGGATTATACATGTACATGTGTGTGTGTCCATGAAAGTGTGTGTTTGTGAAACATGCCCTACAGAGAGAAACTTTTTTTCTGAAATACAAGTATTCTAGATGTTCCTTGTAGTATTTCTCCATGCTATCTTTGTTTTAACCACTTAAGCACAGTGAGAAAAAATAGCTTGCAAATGCCAGTCAGATTTATAGAATCACAGAAGCATTTTCAGACATTTTGGTGCTTCTCTGAACTGGACAGTAGAAGCTGCAAAGCTCACTGACAGCTAAGTATCTGATTCCTTCTCACACCACTGTCTCAGCTAGACTTAGGGATATTGCAGCAAAATGTTTGTTAAAACGAACTACCTGATATTCATCAATGTTTATATTAACCTTAAAGTCTGCTTGAATGCTCTTGCATCTAAACATATATGTGGGATGTAATTTCTAATTCATGATAGCTATAACCATTAATTTCCTGAAGAATATATAAATGTTTCATACATGCAATTGTAGTGATATAAACAGCTTTAATTATGATCCTAGCATCCTTTTTTAACATAAAAGTTAAAAATCTTTCCAATTAAAACATTGTCAAATACATATCTTTGAATAATAAGGAAACAATAGAATAAATTAATCAGCAACTGTAAAGCTTTTTTATTTTAAACTTTGAAGGGCAACATTTCTAAAAAAGGTCTGAAGACAGCATGAAGAATTATTTAGTGTAAAATTGTGATAACTGCATATTATTTTAAATTAATCTTTTTTTATTAGTTTCCACTTTCTCTAGGGAATATAAGCTGAAATGCACATTTCTAATACCTGAAAATTATTATTTGTTATCTTATTGTTTTTCTTCACAATATTATTAAAGCAACTTATTGTGCTTTGCCTCTTGAGAGAGGCAAACTATGAAAATCCTGCTTAATCATGTTCTATGATGACTGTCTTCTTAACTAGAGTAAGGGTCACCTAGTCTTTTAGGTAATATCACAGCTTCTGAATTACTTTCTTGTTAACATTATTTTCAAATGGAAAAAAAAAAGTTACTTTTCTGTTTTAATATAAACTAGTGAATGATCTTGTCGATTATGGTGAAAAAAACTCCTTCACTTCTTCCCTGTAGTCACCATATATTGTCTTCCATAGCACTGATTTTTTTTTTTAACCCAATGAAAATTTTGTTAAATAAAATTGAATAATTTATAGAAAAATCTGATCATACATGAAATTGTTCCTTTGAGACCTACTGAACATATACAGTTCAACTCCTGTTCCTACACAGGACAATCCCCAACAGTTGCACCATGTGCCTGAGAGCACTGTCCAAAGGCTTCTTGAGCTCTGTACGGATGTGTAAGTTAGAGCAACTACATAGGCCTTAAGTCAAAGATGCTCCTAATACAGGGCATGTATCTTTGGGTCTCAGTCCTATCTTCTGGTCTGACTGACCTGAATACGACAAACCTTTAAAAGTCTATTGAGCTTTGCAGAGTGATGTACGGAGAACTGATTTCCCAAGTTTGCAAACCAAAGTTTTTTTGGTACTTATTGTGGAGGAGTTATGATACAAAAGCAAGTTACTGTCATTTGAAACCTTGAAAAATTAATATACCTAAGAAGAAAACATTAGAAATTCCTAAGTCTACCTGAAGGTTAAATAGATGACCTTTATTTATAGGCCTTATACCATTCCTAACTCCAATATTCAGAACCTGATGTCAGATTATGTTAGAATAATATCTTACTCAGGTGACGTGGGAGACCATTACTAATTTTAGGGTTGTGTTTTTTTAAGAAAAGAGTGATGTTGACTGATGCACAAATAGACTCAAGGATATCTCAGAGCTTTCTTTCTCATACACTTAGCTCATTCACTGAAAAGAGCTTCATGAAAAACACACATAAACACTTTTCACATATCACTGTGCTATGAATATAAATTGCAGCTTCAAATCATTCTGGCAGCCTGCTGAGTCTTTGTGGTTTTTTTTTTTAAGATACATTCAAGACTGTATAATGTTAATCCACCTGAGTCCAGAAAAAAGAGAAAGTCAGTAGAGATGTTGCAGAAAGGTGGAAATTACACCTTCCGGTGTTAGCAACAGCTTACCCCCTAAGAGCTTATTTTCAGCAATTTTTTGCTAGGAACTTTGACAAGGATGGAGGGACCCAATTACAGTTACCAGAGGACAATGGTCTGCTGCTAGCTGTTTTGCAGCAGACAGGTGCAGAATTTCTGCATGCTTCAAAGAGCCTTCAGTTGCCCTTTTATGCTTCTTACTCATTTCATAAGTAGAATTGCAGCTGTTGAATACACTTGCAGTCTGTCTGGCATCCTGAGGCGGATGAGGAGAACAGAGTGAGGAACTCCAAATGGCTTTTTCCTAGCACATTCAAACTCTATTCCATGTTCATCAGAGAGCTCATGGAGAAAGCCTGAACTAGAGTTTTGTCCAAATACCTTACTGGACAAACTGAACAGTCCAAATATTTTCCAGTATAAAAATTAACTAAAAGATTTCACACTGAAGAAGGAAATGGAAGCATCTGACAACTCTCTGTGGCTGTAAATTGTGTTTTCTCCAAACAAACCCTTTCTCCCTCCTTCTTTAAAAAGGAACTCAGGTCAGACAATTTTGTGTAAAAATATGTACCAGAATTGTCAAATGGCAATGTTAACCAGATAGCTGGCCCTTGATCTTTAATGGGACAGTAGCTGCAGTCACAGGGAACCTACTGAGATTTTCAGAGAAAATTGATTTGCACTCTGATGTGAACAGTTGCAAAAGAGAAAAGTAGTGAGACCATCTTCAAAGTTTATTTCCCATATCTCTAGCTCATTAATTGGGAAGGTAAAGAACACAAGCAAGCAGTTTTCACAGGTTTTTGTGCTATGTTTGGGATTTTCAGAAAAGCATAAAACACAGCCAGTGTCTCCACATGGTAGGAAGGTACAAACCCTGACTTTGGGGAAAATCTCATCTTCTTTCTCTAGCTTTAGCTTTCTTTTTTTAGCTTAGCATTCTGCACAAGTTTCAGAACATGCACAGGTATAACCATCCTCTTCATATCTCCTCAGATAGGGGTTGGTTCTTATTTAAATACAGCAACAGGACTTGAAACTTGTTTATCTTCTCTTTACAAATAACCTGCAATTAAACAAGGGATTGCTACCAGTCTAGCAAACACTTTTATCTGTATCAATAGCCATTTTCTGAAAATAATGTTTTAGAAACATCTTCTGCATGAGAATGTGTCTGCTAATTCCTTTATAAAAGTTATTGGGGTTTGGTCTGGGATGGTTAGTTTTGGGTTTGGGTTTGGTTATTTTTTTCCTCAAATGTTAGTTGCTTTAATCTTTTAACAAATTTTGGAATCTTTGAAATACCGGTGTTTCTGTGTTCCCATTTTAAGCTCTTCATGCAAACAAACCATAGCAGTGTTAATTGCTACCTGTTGTCCGGGCACTGAACCTATGAAATTAATTATTCTCTACTCAGGAACACCTTGCAGTCAGTACTTTAGATCCTTTAAACTAAAACAGCAGTTAAAGGTTAGAAGAGTCACAATCACTAGTGGAAGTCTCCAGCCTTTACCTTTATGAGTTACTTTGTGGAAAGGAAAATCGTTTATAGGTTTTCAGTTTAAAAACTGAAATGGCTTAGCAGAGCCTCCAAGAATTGCAGTAAGCTTATCACAGCCTCAAAAATCTGGTTAATGTAATAAAGTTTGGGAGGAGCTGATAAGATGTTCAACTTAGTTTCATAGAGGGAGGGAGAGAGAAGAAACAAATAAGCTCAAAATAAAGGCCATTTGTTCTTACTAAATATAGTAAAAAAAGCCCCACTGGTTTCATTGCATATTTATTTAACCTTAAATGTCTTCAGGTAATGGTATATCCAAATATTTCATAGCAGAATAATGCTGTATCTCCCTACATGCTATATCTCCTTAATGCTATATCTCAGTACATGCTACATCTTCCTTATCTTCTCCCAAACATAACACTGCCAGAGCAGAAACTTATTGTGGCTGTTTAGTCTCAGCTATCACCAAATTCCCAACCAGCTGCTCCCTCACTCATCTTCCTCCACCTTTTTTCCCTCTGCCAATTTTCATTTTCAGCTTTCCTTTCTTCCTGAGCTGGTGACTGTGTGCTAGCAATCAGTCTCCATAATGGTTTGCCTCTACTGTTTCTTCTTCCTCATTCTTTATCCTGCTCCAGTGGGTCTCTTTCCCACAAGATGTAGTATTTCAGGAGCAAAAACCTCTTCTGCAGGCTCTCCATGGGGAATGCCTGCTCCAGTGCCTGGAGCGACCTCCTTCCCTCCTTCCTCCCTGACCTCAGTGCTTTCACTGCTGTTTCTCTCACTTTTGTTCCCTCCCCCTCTGCCTGTGGGGTGTTTTTGGTCTTAAGCATATTTTTCCAGAGGTGCCACCAGCATGGCTGCCAGGCACAGCTTTGGCCAGTGGTGGCTCTGGAGCCACCTAAATCTGCCCCACAACCAGCACAGATGGGTCTGGAGTTGGTCATATGAAAGGAGAGAACAGCCTTCATGTTCAACCCCTGAGCTACATGTGCTCTTTTGGGAGACCTCGGCACTCTGAGGCCCACCCTATCAGACATGTGGCTATAGGAACCCATGTGTAACTCCTGTTTCTGCTGCTTGGGGATGTCCACATGGCCAGTCAGCTGGTCTGGACACAGAGTCTTTTCCACGGGGCCAGCTTGAATGGTCTTCCCCATCTCAGCTCAGCTGGGTGACCTCAGTCAATAAGGTGGCCTGGAAAAAAATGCCATCCCTCCTCTATAAAACTCTCTTTCAGGGCATCGTGCTGCTTGACTGCTAATGTGGTTTTAGGAGGATTGCTGGTTTACACAGCCTCAACACACCCTCCCAAGAGAGATTTTTCCAAAATAACTGCCTGGGTGTTGCAGAGGGCTGGGTGTTGCTGGAGACAAGACTAGCAGCCCTATCCCCACATCCCCAGGTATGGGAGTAGGCAGGATCAGGACAGGATTTCTGACTGTGTGTGGGGGACAGGATCATGCCCAAGGTGGCTGATCAAGTGAAACTCCAGTGCCACAGCTTCAGAGAGAGCATCTCCAGGAAATATGGTCGGCCTGTAGCGTTTACACAGCCATAGTCACTTCGGTCAGGAAGAGACAGAAATAATTACCAGAATAAATTAAAAAGAAAAAGAAACAGAAAAACAGGTGAAACTGAGGCAACAAAAAGTAGTATTTGTTTATTTTTATGTCTACATGTAAATGAGTGAGATACAAATTTAGCAAAATAGCTTTCTTAATGCCTCGAGGAAAGATTCCTTCTCTTGATAAAGCCTGACTGCAGATTTTAAAGAAATTCTATTTCAGAACCAGTTTTTGTAATCTCCTCAAAAGATGATTTTCTTTTCCTATCACAAAGTTGCCAGAGACATATTTTCCTCTTTAAATATGATTAAGAACTATTTTTCCTAAAATAAATCCCTTTAAAATTAAAATTCCTGGTCCTTATAACTCTGCAATATGAGGAAAATGGGGATAACCACTGAGCATGGATTGCAGGTGAATGTGAATAACCTCAGTGGTCAGCTTTGATTTCTCTCTGGTACGAATAAGTAGAGAGGATCAGTGATGGTACTTTGCACCCTCCGGGTTCACTGAGCCTGAAGAGAAGAGACAATAGTAAGAAAGTGAAGTTTTGAGTATTTTATAAGTATTTTATAAGTTTGAGATGTTTCACCTTGAGACAGATACAACATGAACTCTGCCCCTCAGATTATGATCCTTTTCCCAAGCTGCTTCCAGAGTAAGATAGAAGTAAAACACTCTTCTGATAAATCTAGATATAAAAGTGCTGTGTAATATTTAATTAGTAGTGAATTAGCTTTTAATATAATGTTTTTCATGTTACTTTGCCTTTGAATACTGTAATATTTTTTCTGAGCAAAGGTGAAAGTATTGTCACTAAACATGATGAAAGGATGGAGGTGTGGCAAGTACCTCCTGCATTAATGTTTCCATTTTGCATGAACACAGTAATTTAAATTACTAATTCACAAGTCACCATAAACCTAAAATTTCTATTTTCATAAGTGCCACCAGACAAAAGTTGGAAACAGGTTACTGCTTTCTTGAAAAGTTTTGGATAATCTCAGGTTCTGGAAAATAGAATATTGCTGTTAGATAATTTGAAAGAAGTTTCAGTCTTTGTTAAGAACATAAATTATGCTAATTGTGATATCTCTGCTGGTATATTTTTGCTTGGACTGAATTCCCGTGCAGTCTGTCTGTAACCTGAAGTGCCTCAGGAGCAATCATTTTATTACCTTTCATATGTAATATCTGTCAGAGGCCAATTTTGCTGTAGAATATTTGTTATTCTTTGCAGTTTGTTCTTCTGATATCTGTGGTTTTACTCAAGATGTAGCTAGATAAACTGATTAAAACTGTTACGTTTAAAGGAGTTCAAGCCAAATATTTAACCATTAAGCACCAAAAGTTGTCTGGATGGATTTTCCAAGTTTTTATGAAGACTTGAAATACGCTGTCCTTGGGAGCCATGAAGAAAATTATAGCTAGATGCCTTTCAGATATGGGTGGAATTTTGCACGGCCTTTTTGATTTTGCCTTGCCACACATAGTGTGGCACACAGGTGTGGCACTTGCCACACAAGTGTCTGACTATCGAGGTTTCCTGAAGGCTGAATCTTTTCTTTATTTTTTTTCTCAGTGTACAGCCATAGAAGCAGATGTCACTGGGTATAGCCTGCTGAAGTAAATAGCAATGTTTAACTGAGAGCCTCAATTGCTTGAAAGTACTATCTTTGCTAGTACATTACATATAGGTAAGCTCTTCCTAATAA
The DNA here is from genome assembly GCA_013399835.1 of Leptocoma aspasia. Classification (NCBI taxonomy): domain Eukaryota; kingdom Metazoa; phylum Chordata; class Aves; order Passeriformes; family Nectariniidae; genus Leptocoma; species Leptocoma aspasia. The sequence goes on along the minus strand of VXAX01001647.1, from coordinate 71,686 downwards.
TCCTGACATTAGGAAACTGTTTAAAATGTGATGAGATAAAAGTGTGCAGAACACTTTTGGCTTAGTTAAACAGTCTGAGCTTTTTAATTTTCTAAGCCAAACAAAATGAAAGAGTAACATTCAAAAATTAGAGTTTTAAAATGCATTCTTAGATGTTAAGCTAAATTTATCCATCTCCTATGTAACTCAAAGAAGTCTCTGTAGTCTCAGACAAGTTTAGAAAACAAAACTGAAAGTTTTACTGGTGTTATCAGTTGGTTTTTTTTTCATGGTATAGTGTGTTCCTAAGCTATGGAAGTCACTCTCTGGAGGATGTGTGGACTCCAGACGAGGGAGAATGAAGGATCTCCATAAAAGAGAATCGATCAATTCATGGCCACTCTATCTAGTAGTAGTAATCAGAACAGGGTGGATTAGAGCCAGGAATATCTCCAAGATATATTCAGCTGATCAGACTAGTCAAATTCACTGTTTTAACACCTGCTTAAATGCTCTTTCTAGAACTTTGACTAGTTTTAGAGCTTGGAGTTGCAGAGTAGCAATTTACAGTACATGCTTACCAGATGCTGTTGACATATGAATGAAAGAGCAACAGAGTCAGGCTGAAAACAATTTTTGAGGATCACCTTGTGCCTGCAATATTAAAGCCTAAGCTAAACAAGACATAGAGCCATTCATCTAATGTCAAATTAACCAAACTGAAGCGATATATGGAATATTATAGAAGTGTTTTGTTAGTATGAGTCACAGTCATCAAAATTTAGCAAACAAATTGGAGGTAATTCTGGAGGCAATTCCATATGGTTGCTTGTAGTGAAAGTTTCCCAATGCTGGACTTAGTTATTTGCAAATATGCAAATATTTTCAAGCATTTCCTGAGTCCATCAGCTGACAGTTATATAGAAGACAAAGGTACATTTTTTGTAGAAAAATTACGTACACCTTTTTGCAAGTCGGAAAATGGGTTTTAATTTAAGCTGCTGTCCCAGGCATTCCATATTGCTATTTTTATTCTTGGTCAGTGTAACATAGGGGATGATGCAGAGGGCAAGAATGGATTTTACAAAGGTCCATCCTGTACAGATAAAGCTCAGATCTGAATACTGTCATGCTCAATTTTGTTTTTTTTTTTTTAATTTTCCTTCTGCCAGAGATACACTGTGTAATATTTTTAAGTCAATGGACCACAAAGGCAGCTTAAGAGGACCAGTTACCCAAGTGTTTGATTCCCTAATTCTCATTGTGTGTTTTATCATTAGGACATTCTTTTCAGGAGAAAGGAAATCAGAAAAAGGTGTTGATCTCACTAGGATGAAAAGATAAGTGTTTTTGTATTGTTGTTGTTGTCTTTGGTGTGATTTTGGTTTTTTGGGTTTTTCTTTTTTTTTTTTTTTTTGGTTTTTTTTTTTTTTTTTTTTTTTTTTTTTGGTAGAACCCCTATGGAAAAGCTATTAAATAGATAACTGCTGCTATGGCAAGCATTTTTTTTTCCACAAAGAAAATGTTTGTTTATTGTGCAGGATCCATGGTTACATCTCTGACTGGCAGTGAAATACTGTGAAATTTATGTTAGCTAGGTTTAATGCACTTATTTTGCTGCTAGAATAGCCACAGGAACAGCTGTCATAAGTAGAGAAGACAGGGATAGGATCCAGTCACCCAGAATCCAGTCAATTACAAAACTGAAATAATCTAGTATAAATTTTACTAGAAAATTTGTTCACAGATACTACTGAGATTTCAACTACTGTAATCACTTTCACTGCTATTTTGATTCAACTTCCGTCATTTTTTTCTGATTCTTTCTATCCTGCAAAACTTTCCCCCTTTGGTGTATTTTTATAGTGGATGATTTCCCCTGGCATTAGATTATGACTATTCCTAAAATATTTGCCTGAGAGCTTTTTCTTCTCCATTGGGAAGAGACATCAAAGAGTTATCATCTAATTGATTTTGTGTTTTGTCTTTTTCTTCCATGAAAAATTAGGTCAGCACAACACAGGATAAGGGAAAAAAAAGCATTTAAATTAAGACATAGCCTATAGCTTCAACAAGACCTATTCATGTCCACTGTAAACATTTTAATAGTTTTTTTTTTTTTTCTGAAGAGATATTTACTTAATAGGAATCTTAGGGGTTCAGTTTTTGGGGTTTTTAACCTAAAGTGTCAAGAGATTTGAAAATTGAAATACAGTTGCGTAGATGACTAGAATATAGAGATTGAATAAATTGTCCAACTGCAACGGAAGCTTTGAAACTCCCTCAAGAACTTATAGTTAGGCAGATTCCATTCTTTCTAAGTCTGTAAAACTGACACCTTATCTGCAAGCATATGGACTCCCTGTGCTGCCATTTCAAATAATGTTTAGCTCAAATTAGTCAATCTCTGAAATCTGAAATGGGAAGATCTTCAGCTATCTTAATTCTTTTATCAGATGTGTATCTCTATGACATTATATTTTTATGCGAATTAAAGAGAGGTCAGAGTTCCGATAATTTTATAAATCTGTCAGTTACAATTCCCAGCGAAACCAATTGGATTTTCACATAGAAAGGTTAATAGAAAATAGATTGCTACATGTCAGCAGCACATTTCAAATTCAGAATCTTAGGATGATTTTTTTTAAGTTATCAAAATGTGCTTATGTTCACAGAAAAACTACTGAGATATAGGACTGTGCAGTGAAAAAAGAAGATCAGGAAATAGATGTGTGCAATGAATGATATTTCAGCTGCAAGACAGAATGGTTAAGATAGCATTCCTACTGGAAGGATCACCGTGAGTTTTAGAAGTGATATTTTTTTGAAAATTGATGTAGAAGGAAATTGTGAAATCTTCTGTAGGTTTTTGTAGTAAAAGCCCTTTTATCTTTAGTTAGTGGCCCTGTTTTGTGTTTCCAATGATGCCTCATCCCTGGAAATTTTCAAGCCAGGCTGGATGAAGCTTCAAGCAACCTGGTCTAGTGGAAGGTGTCCCTGTACATAGTAAAACATCTGGCAGGAATAGATGATCTTTAAGCTCTCTTTCACTTCATGAAACTTCATAGATTTTGTGAAGAAAGGAATTTCACTAATTAACACATGACTTGAATTTTCACTAATCTGTTTGCAAACTGCAATAAACTGGTTGGCAAACTAAAAGCCAAATTAATATTTCCAATTCTATATCTGTAGCTGCTTTATTTACAGTGTGCAGATCAAAAATGTAAGACTTCATGAATATGAGATAACTAAGTCGTGAGTTAGAGTGGATATTAATTCAAATGCTGAGGCCAGCACAGCTCTGTGTTACATCTTTCTTAGTTCAGTAATGTTTTCGAGGTGAATTAATTGCCCTGCTACTTTGTACAGAATTTCTAATCCCAAAATATCCAGTCTCTGCTGTCATTGTTTCTGTGCAGCCAGGATGATAGCATACACCAAAATTCATGTCAATCTCTAGAATATTTTTATATATCTTCCCATTCAGGTAACTCCCTTTATCCATATTTCAGAGTACAAAAGATAGATCTGAGTATTGCATTGCACCTTATGATATTTTTATGTTGCAATTTTTAAAGTAGATTTATTGAGTCTAGCTGTTCCTGAGCTTATATTACAGTGCAAATGGATATAAATATAATAGATGTAATTCACTACTTGTGTTTACTTTTAAGTAGCAGCATCTGATTTCTTCTAGAATGTGACAATGGAGAACCAATTGTAGTGAAAAGTGGTTTACATTCATTCATGCAGTAAAATTCAGATTTTTTTGTGAAATCAGGCTACCTTTATGTATATGTGGTGGTTGACAACCCCTGCGCTGAATTTACTTCACAGGATGTTTCTATTTGACTTGCCAGTTTTTCAGGTGAAAGAAAGAAAATAGTTAAGAAAACAGAAAAAGCTGAAGTATCTATCCTCCACCATTAAGTAGTTGGAGAGGAGTAGCAGCACCTCTCGTAGCTGGGAAATAGAAAGGTCCCCCCACTTTTGCTGCCCTCACATTGGCTGCACCATGAACCCAGTGCTAAGGATTAGACAGCCAGCCTGTCTCATCCTACCCCCTTCCTTCCCCAACTCTTCAGAATTCAGCTTTGCAACAAAAGTGCACCCCAAAGTTTTGAGATAGGGAAGTCAGTGGGAAGGATATAAGGCTGCTTGCATGGGAATCATCCAATACTGTCACCAGAGGAAATAGATCCTTTTGGGAAGTCTTTGGGAAATCTACTGTTACTTGGCTATGGGAAGGGCAAGGATAGGCCTGAGTTTAATACCTCTACAAAAAGGAAAAAAGGTCTGGCAAAGCAGGATCTCATTTCCACACAGTCAAAGGCAAGCCTTGGCTGCCTGAATGCTAAGGATCTGTATGTAGTTCCACAATTGAATCAAATATTTACTCTTTCAGTGAGTTCTGGGTGACACTTTTGGTGATGTCTGAAGAAAGTCTTTTCTCACTCTGTCATACTTGTCCATCTTGTGGTGTGCCTGACCACTTTGTTAAGCTTCTATGATGAAATGACTGCTGTGGTAGACAAGGGGAGTGCAGTGGATGTTGTCTACTTGGACGTCAGTAAGGCCTTTGACAGTGCTTCCATAAGATCCTCAGAGAGAGGATGTCAATGTGTAGGCTGGATTATCAGACTGAACACTGTCTGAATGACCAGGCTCCAATGATGATGATCAGCTACACAAAATCTAATTGGTTCCCAGTAACCAGTAAATTGGTGGTGTACTCCAGTGGTCAGTACTGGGTCTACTCCTGTTTAACATCTTCATTAATGATCTGGACAATGGGCCAGAGCATATCCTCAGCAAGTTTCCCAAAGACACAAAACTGGGTGAAATAGCTGACATATCAGAGAATCATGCTGCCATCCAGTTGGACTTCAGCAGACTGGAGAAATGGTCGGATAGGAACCTCATGAAGTTCAGCAAGGGAAGGTGCAACATCCTGCATGTGGGGAGGAACACCTCAAGTGTGTATGTTGGAGGCCACCCAGATGGAAAGCAGCTCTGTGGAGAAGGGCCAAGGCATCCTGGTGGACATCAAGTTGAACATGAACCAGCAGTGCCCCTGTGGCAAATAAGGCCAGTGGTATCCTGGGCTGCACTAGGAGGACTGTTGCCAGCCAGTCCAAGGGAGGTGTTCCTGCCCCTCTCCTCAGCCCTGGTGAGGCCACTACCAGAGTACCATGTCCAGTTTGGACCTCCTCAGTACAAGGGACAAACAGACATATGAAGTGCAGCAGAGGGCTACAAAGGTGATGAAGGGACTAGAGCATTTCCCATAAGAGGGAAGTAAGTCTAAGTAAGCTGTGAGTGCTCAGCCTGAGGAAGAGCAGGCTCAGGGGGGTTTTACCAATGCATAAAATATATATCATTGAGCCAGGTTGCTTTCAGTAGTGCCTAGTGACAGAATAAGAGGCAATGGCCAAAAAGTGAAACCTAGAAAGTTTCTTGTAGACATAAAGTATTCCGGGCGTGTGTGAGGGTGATAGAGCACATTGCCTGGGAGGTGCTGGGACCCATCCTTGGAGATTTCAAAGGCCATCTGCCTGTAGTACTGTAACTGCCTCTGAGTAGCCTTATTTGAGCAGAAGACAAGTTTTCTTACAGAGTTCCATTCCAACCTCAACCATTCACTGATTCTGTGAAAAGAGAAAGGTTAGTTGACAGCTTAGTTTCTAAGCTCTGCTTTCTGTTTTGACATATCTCAATTGTTTACAACGGGAGCTTAGACACCTACATATAGACACCTAAATATATATATTTAGTCTTGAACTGAAAGAAACCTGGCTTGCCTTGTTCTAACATAAACAGTAACACATGCTTTTATTTGTTAAGGGGTGTTACTTAAGCCACTTAGATTTTCTCTAGCTCTTACGTAATTTTCTTATTTTATATTTGAGGCTTTTTTTTTTTTTAAGATTTTCTACCTTTCTGCTAAAATTCTATTTCAAAATCAAAACTTTAATTAAAAAAAGTTTTGAGTCTAGCTGATTCAGAAATAAGTTAAATACCTTAATGATTTAATACTTAGGAATTAATAACAAGAGTAAAACAATTCTTAAAAGGGCAGTATTAAAACATTTTAGTGACATCACTCACTAGAGCATGATTTATGTCGTTGAATGCTTGGGATTTATGTTGTTAGCTCTGCAGATTTACAGGGATCCATTCTCAAAATGATGTGTATAAAATAATCTCTGAATAAAAAATTGATTGGTAGAGGGGAGAGATAGTGTTACTTGGGAGGCAGTGGTACTTTTAATGCCCTGTTTATGATGCACTTATGTTAAGTTCAAGTTCTGCAGGCAGGAATTTCCCATGAGACAACGGAAATGTTTGAGGTACTCACAGTTTGTAAGTGTTATACAATTGTAAACAACCATTAGAAAAAGGTGAGATATTTGTGCATTAGTGGAAGTACTCCAGAGATGCTGAAGAGGTAGATAATACTTTTTCCTGACTTTTTTTGTTCTTTTTTTTTCAGTCTCACTTTTTTTTTTAATAGATCGTTCAAGTCCTGATAACTTTAAAATTAGTTGTACAGTACAATTGGTTTTACTTCCTATTTGCCTGGTTATTTACTATTCATCACTGTATAAAATTTCTGATGAAGAAAGCCCATCATGTTTTCTTCTGCTATGATGATTTGCATATTTGGTAGCTTCTTCATCAGCTCATACATCTTTTTCTTTAATGGAGGGAATGGAAATTACCTAGCTTCTAATGCAAGGTAAAACATTACAGGAAATATTCTCATGAACGAATAAAATTTGTGGCATCTTTAGTACTGTATATATGTCTCCTTTCAAAGAGGAAAACACCAGCAGTAACTGACTTACCTTCCCAAAACTTGGGCCCAAAAAGTGTGCATACCTCTATCCAGGTCCAAGTGCACTATTCTGCTGTGGATCAAAGCTAAAAACCTGTCACAAACAGCTCAGCAGCAAAATAAAGATACAAAATATGGGAGAATAATAGCTGTAAGCAAACATTAATGTCATCACAGTAACCTATGCGTATGGAGAGTAATTCTTGATTTGTTTGTTTTTGAGCAGTATTAGCTACTTCAAAGCAAGTACGTATCTCTTGAGATTACCTTGCTTCATTAATATCTGTCGTCCAGAAGAAGATACAGTATTACCTCTGTAGGTATGGCTTTCTATTTTGATTTTAGTCTATTAAGAAAGCAGTTCAGTGCCCACTTAAGATCTGACAGGATTGGCAGGCTGATTCAAACTAAAAGATGTGTCCCATTAGAAATATTTCAGGTAAACCTGACTGAATCTAAGCCAACGCCAGATTTACACACAGTCTTGTCACAAACATAAAGTTAACAAGCTGGAGAAGAAGAAAAAGAAAAACCCTTCTGAGCTGCATAATCTTAATTGTTATTTATAGCTGTAACATATTAGAAAAAAATATCTGAAGTAAAAGGTGTTATTTTAACACACACTCTCTCTTTAATAATGAATTCCAACAGACAGAAAAGCTAGATCCCTTCTTTCTTGTAGTCAAGTAAGCTTTCATCACTTTTCCCTTGATGTTGGATTATAGAGCAAAGTTAAAAAAGAAAAGTGAACCTCAAGCCAGGTTTTTAAATCCAGAGATAGGCAAAAAATTTAAGTGCCCTGATTCTGAAATGCTGAGCCTCTGGCAACTTCCATTTACTTTAAAGGGAGCTGCCAGGGGCTCAGCACCTGAAAATAAGGTCAGTTATTGAGGCACTTTCACTGAAGATTGATAATTCAGAGAGAGAAGATCCATAACCAGAGCATAGAATGATTGTACCCCTTAGGGAGGAGAAAAAATTCTGAAGTGAAAAACAGAGGCTTGTCATGGTAACACTCTTTACTGCTACTAAGCAGGAAGTACAGCATCCACAGAAGAAATCAAAATGTATCTATTTTATAAAACATTAGTATTAACATATTCAACACCTTTAAAAAAAAAAAAAAAAAAAAAAAAAGAAAGTAAAACAAACCCAACCCAAACAAAGAACAAAACACTGAAACAAAGGAAGAGAGGAGTTTTAGGGGGCAGCGTATTTTGAAAAGTCACATTTCAGAACACTGAGTCATGGCTTTGTCTACTACTGGCTAGTCTGCCTCTGAAGGCTTTAATCTCAAAATTGCATTTCTTCACCCACTGTGCAAGAAGCCTATCCACACACAGAGCTGGGATACTTATTTACTCCTTCTTCCCAAGTAGGGAGCTAGGTGGCAAATCCACAGAGGCACACTGAAGGAGATGTGTTTATGATCTCAGGCTATCAGCAGGTCTCACTTAAGTCATTACTTGGCTAAGTTTTTATTGGCTGATCCTTTCCACCTTTAAAGGTGGATGTGTCCCAAGAGGTACTAACACCATCTCTGTGTGTAGTGGTCATTTTGTGGGCAGGGGCCCTCTGAGCTGCGCTGTACTTTTACTATTACAGTGAGTAACAGCCATTGTTTGAACAAATTCTCACCACTAAACTGGTCAAAACTGGAGTTGTAGTTGGCTTATCATGCAACATCCTCGATAAAAAGGATATCATCTTTTCAGTTCCCACCACTTCCAGGACTTAGATAACCAGTTTTCTAATTTTTTACATTCCTGTAGTTGTTTCTTTCATTGCTTAACGGCTTTACTTGTTACTTGGAACTTCGCCCCTGTTATTCAACAATAGAACCCCATTTTTTTCTTATTTTTTTTCCCCCACATTCAGATAGATATTCTGCATGTAGGTCTAATCCCATCAGAAGCATGAATCTGGGATCAGGAGGTTCCATTAAATCCAATTTTACCTTTTAGTTGTGTCCTCAAGCTGATTACAGTAGTACCATGATGTGGTTTTTTTGGAAATTAAAAATGTTGAAAGGAAGGAAATAAAAAAGAATTTTCAGCAGTTCTGTCAAGTTACATTGCTCTAACCCTTCATTTTCTTTTGAGCTCCAGCATGTATTTTTTATCAGATTTTTCCTCTTAATTTTGAGTCTTCTGCATTTTCCCGGTACTAAGCTATTTCATGGTATGAGCTGTGCTAGCACTCACACATTAAAAACACTAATTTTCAAGGATTCTTTACTGAGCTGTGAAAATTTGCTCTAGGCAGACACTTGCCTCGAGGCTGTGGTGCAGAAGGATGCTTGTGCAATCTCCAAGGCTGTTTTATGACATTGTTTCTTTCCCACAAGTGTTCCAGCCTGAAAGTTCCAGAAGTTTAATTTTTGTGTCCTAATCTCCTGAAACGCTGCACAGTTCTGTCTAGTTACTCCAGGGATTCAGAGGAGTTTTCTGTCAAGGAACACTAGCCAGCTCAGAGAATCCAAACTGGGCCTTTCTCCCTGCAAAACATGCTGGTGTACATTACAACCACATTTCAAATCAGCCTGCCTCGCTCTGCTTTGAGATAGCCCAGATGTCCACAGTGACCTGCCTTAAAAAAATCCTGATTTACATAATTAAGCCTGCCAGCAAATACACTTTTCCCCTCAGATTCATAAACTTGCTGGGCTCCGGACAAACTTTGCTTGCAGACAGAGGTTAGATTTGTGTATATGTGAAAAGCTAACAGTTTGGGAAGTTCAAAATCCTACAGACAAATGTAAAAAACCCCAGAAACCACTAGAAAAATGAACCTGAACATAAGTAATGAGAAATTCTTGATTTAATATATCTCTCTCTGTTTTGTTTTCATAGTCTAAGGCTGTGTTTTAATGCTCTTGGACTGAGTAGTCTCAAATGTAGGACAGCACTGAGCAATAGCTTCTGGATAATCCCATGGGGACTTTACAGGATCTGCAGAGCAGTGGACTGTAGCAGCCATTACCTTATAAAAATTAGACTAGGTCCAGCGTTAATCACGGTTGGAACGTTGTGAAGAGGTTATATGGGGGTGCCATCTTCTTAGCTGGGGCAGAGTGAATTTTCCCCTAGTACTTCAAATAGTTCTGTGCTTTGGTTTCAATTTGATAATTATGCCCTTTATTGGTCCTTGCATTGATATGATAGCATGACAGATAGTGAGATTACCTGTGATATGACAACTTACACTTGTACTGCTCTTCACTCTGCTGAGGGAAGGCAGGAAGGCAGGCAGGAAAGCAGGCAGGGAGGAAGGCAGGGAGGAAGTCAGGGACGAAGGAAGGAAGGCTGGCTAGTGTTGTTTCCTGTAGAAGTGACATGATGTGGCAAGGTTCCAGTTTGACATCAAGTGAACCAGCACAGAAATTAAGGCCATGATTGTGACTGTTCAATTTTTTCAAAGCAGGGTAAAAGACCTGTGTTATGATTCTGGGGAAGGAAGAACAAGAAAGAGTAGGAGAACCTGGGAGCTTGATTTACGTAGTGTACAAGTGCAAGGATGCAAGGTGCTAAGGGTACACACAAACACTAGAGAGCTGACAACTAAAGAAGCTAGTCAAATATGCTTGTTTAGTTGACCTACCTTAGTTCAGACAGTGCCCTCTGAGTATTCCTCAGATGTTAAATGAGGCAGCATTATGACTGTAAGTGCTGGTTGACACTCCATCGTTTTGGCCAGTAGGGAGGTCACTTTTCTTCCTCACAAATTACATTACAGAATCATATGCAAATCAGTTTTTCTTATATTCTTCTGACCACCTTTGCCAAGCACAGCACTAATATATAGAGCTTTTAGAGAAAGATTAAAAAATTGTGTTGTAAAGCATTTTTGCAGGTATGTAGTCCAACCTTTTTCCCAAAGCAGGGCAAACTTCAGAGTTCGGCCAGATTACTAATGGCTTTTCTTCAGTAATTTTGGAAATTTCAAAGGATGGTAATATAATAGTCCTACTGGTACAGGAACCACTCTTATTTTTTCATTACACCTGTTTAAAATTCCTTTGCTTCTTCCCCAAAGCAAGGAGCACCTCAGAAACAGATTATTCCAAATCCCAAGCCATCTCTGATCTTCTTTCATATAAATGGAGTATACATTTCTGACACAATTTGCAGTATGACCACAAATTTTTTGTAGCTTTCCAAATGTAGTCTGAGCAAGAATTTTTTTATGTTAATATAAATTTTGTCAATCATTTTATAAGCTGGCCATATTTCCTTTAATGTTAAAATCTTGATGCTAACCTATCAAATCTGGGAGGGGGGGGAACTTATTCTGTTTGTTTTTACAAACTCTGGTCATTGAAAACTACAACCTTCTTTTGAAGTTAAACAGTGTTTTGCTTTTATTCAAATTACACTGCTTTGAGATCAATTTTGTATAACTGCTGTTTTTGGAAAGCATGCAAAGTGTGCTGGTATTGTTATTCTTTTACATTTATAGACAACTACTAAAACATGGCTATGAACAATATGTTATTTTCAAGATTACTTCAACAAATATTAGTTGCTAAGTCTGCAGCTAAAAAGTATAGTCATGTATATGCTTATGTTAACCCTAGAACTTCCATTTTTACTGACCTTGTACTATTTGTAAAAACCTAGCTTTTACTAAAATTTCAGATGAATAAAAATATGCATAAAAGATTTTTTAGTATAAAGATCCCTGTTTGTTGGGATAATTTGAAATATGTTTTTAACAATCTCTTTAAAGACACACCTGTGTAAATTGTGAAAATATGAAGTTAAGTACACAGAAATTATATACCTATATACATACAAGTTTAGCAGAATCTGTTATATGCTGCTAACTTTTTATAGCACAGGCTACAGACATTCAGTTTTGATATAATAATATAGTGTACCAGAAAAATCTTCAGAAAAATAAGCAATATATTTCCTGTCAGTAACTTTGTGTAAAGTCAAATAAATTTAATTAGTAATAAGACTTTAACTGTCATAAGTTAGCAACAGTTTTCTAAAATTTCACCAAAATTGCTGCAATATCTTTTGAAAACATTGGGCTAAATCTGTTAATCCTAAGAATGAAGATGGTAGTCAATTGGTAATGTCTGAAAAAAATATAGTTTTGGGCTGTAGATATCCCATGGAGGTTTGGATAAATAACTAATGAAGGAGTGTCTTTGGTATTACATTTTGAACATGTTGGCATACAATCAGGTTTTCCAGGCAGAAGCATAATCACGTTTATTGTAGCAAACTAGTACCAAAATATATCTGTTTTTAAACATGTTTCCAATAGTCACTTTGGAAGCAGTGAAAGGATATGTCCCTTTCACAAAACTTATATTCTAGGTATGTATATGTTTCTGTAGGATAAGAAGACTATTGGACCTACATGTAGTCAGGAGGCACTTACAAGAAAAATCCATATGAGACTGTTAAACCCCAAGAGAATACCTTTGCTTGGGATGTCTATGAACAGTGCATTACTATAAACTTGGCTAGAACATAAGCCTACTGTAATCACAAAAATATGTTTGCATCAGCCTTACACTCTTAAGTGTAAGGTGCTTAAGCGCCTGTCTTTGGCCCCACTTAGATGGATTTTTGCTCTGATCTGTGTCAACCACTCTCATATCCATTGGCAGAAAAGCAGTTGATTATTATCTCCATTCTTATTATGAATTAATATTGCAAATCTTATCCTCAGACAAATGTAATGAAAGGAAATTGGGTCTACCCTTTTTCCTATCTATGATCAAACCTTCGTATTTACCAAAAGCAATCTCATGACTTCAACAACCTAAAGTTTATTTACAGCACAACGACAAACAAGCAGAACCTCTTTTGATGCAAAAATATTTCTTTGCTAAGTAATTTTCTTTTGGTTTGTTTATTTTTGTACTTTCAGCTGCATAAAATACAAAGCACAAGTGCTCAGTTGCTGAAGATGTCAGATGGAAAACATTTTATGTTTAAATGAACCTGAATCTGTGTTCTAGACCTCAGCTGGAAGTGGATTTGAAATTGACGAGCAGAACAGCTGAACATTATGTGCACTTCTTTGAAATGGCCAACTTCAGACCTCAACATCCTCTAAATTCTTAAAGATAATAGGGCAGATAAAAACAGAGATCCCAAATTGTGCAGAGCTTTATACTGTAGGTTGTCATATAGCAATTTTAAAATCAATTTGTTGTTGAACAGTAAGCCTATGTAATTCTCTCTGAATTCACATTTCCTACTGAGACCTCCTAGTGCATGCTAAGTCACAGCATCTGTATTTTGTATGCTTAGGAAGAAATTATATCTAGGGGAAATATTCAGAAAGTCATGCAGCAACATAATTCTATATGCTAAGATATTTAGACAACATATGGCAGTATACACAGTAATGGCTTTTTGTAAGCTGTAGCTCAGTAAACTAAATCTGGACTTGAAGTTCCAAGGTCAAATTAACACTGTTGCTTACCGAGTGTGTCCATTTAAAGTAATATTTCCTGTTTGAAAATTCCAACTAATTATCCATGTTTTCTCTTTATATTTTTGTCCATCAGAAGAAAACAAAAAAAAGGGAGTGGTAGAGGAATAAAAGCCTGCCACCTTTCCCTAAACAGTCTGAAACAGTTTAAAGTGGGTAGCTCTCAGCATCCTTATATTTGCTTACTAGCGCCTTATTCTCTAAAAAATCTATCCCAGCATTTGATGAACAACACATTTCTGTGTTTTAGATGCTAGATGAAGTAAATATTTTCAGAACCTATGTATAAACAGTTTATTTAAAGAGAATTGTGTATCACTGTATTAAAAGCAGTGTTTTCTATTTGACAGCTTTATTGTATTGGTTTCCATATATAATTTTCTTTCCAACAATAAGAAAGAACTTATTATCCATAATTAAGAGCTTGCATTTCCTTAAAATTAAATGCAAACCTCCGAAACCTATTTATAGATTCTGTTAGACACCTTGACTCTTGTGCTTAAATAGAAGCTTTATTTTTTAAGCAATATAGATATTAAACCTACAGCTTAGATCTTAATTCCAAAGGAAATTAAGATTTAGGAAAATATTGAAAAAATGACAAATTAAGAAAAATATGCAAGATTTCATTATTAATTGTGTTACTTGACTGAAGCATTTTCTGTAATTTACCATAGTTTTGGTGCAATTCATTTTATCTCACTTTGACATATTTTTTAATCCATTCAGGATGCACAGCTTCAACCAGGCGAATGTGAAATAAATATGCTGTTCCACTGGCAAGTGTCTCAGCCCTGGTTAAATTACTGGTGGGGAAAAAAAGGCAAAACAAACAAACAAAAAAAAACAAAACACCTCCCAAACTTCAGTGTGTTACTAAATAAGTATTTTATCTCTTTTTTTTTTTCTTTTGTTCCATCTCCCTCTTTCTGCAAAACCTGCTTTAATAGGTTCCTCAGCAAATTGTGAAGCCACCTTCCACTAGTTTTTGGAGCAAATAACTTTGTTGCTTTCAAAAATGGATGCTACTTTTAATAAAATTTCTTTGTGCTTTAATATTAATGTATTTTTCGCAGTCTTCTAAAGTACTACAGAAATACACCCAAAAAGTTGAAGCATCTGTCCTAAATTTCATTTAGAATATTTAGTGTGATGCTGGGCTCTTACATGCTTCTTTTTTTTCAAGCTGTTAATAATAAGTTGAGAACTTATGCATCACCGTTCAGAATCACTGCAGCAATTCTCTGGATGTGTTTCAGAAGACATGCGTATTTTTAGATGTGCATCAAAGACACGGCATTCTTCAATGTTCTTTCTAGTCTTAGATTAAAGGGTTCAAGTAACAAGCAAAAGTAACAAACATTCATAGACATTTGAAGCCAATATTGTTTCCTTTCATAATCAGGTAATATCAATGAACCTTTTAGACTCGTCCCTTCAGTTTTCCTCATTATTCTCTTGGTAGTTTTGTTTAAGTCTCCTTTCAGGAGTACATAAAGGTTTTATTTTATTTTTTGAACGACACACATAATATTGGATTACAGATAATAAGTTTGGCAAAAAGGAACATTGAACTATTCTAATCATACTGAAGCTTTTGTGGCAATTGTGGAGGAGGAGAGGGCAAGTAGGATGTTTTTGCACTTGCACCTTTTTATTTTAGTTGTTTCCTTAAATATTAGCTTCTAAAGGAATCTAGGGCAGAACTCAAATAATTAAAATTATCTTTTTTTAATTGTCTTTTTTTAAAGATATATTGTCTTTAAAAAAAAAATACAATAATCCATATATTGTACTGTTTGAGAATGTTAAAATATTTGACAGAAGCACTTAAAAACAGATAATAAAATACTACTTAAGTTAAAGTTTTCTTTGCTATAGTATGGTACTCAATGGTACTATAAGAAAATGCTAATTGCTGAATTGAAATGACAGTGTGCAGTCTAATGTAAGGCAGTAAATTGGCTAAGAGAGACAAAGGGAACAAGCTCTTCTTTTATTCAAGGAGCTAATATAGCTGAATAATTTCTCAGTAGCAGAGTTGATAAGACCCAAGAATATGACAAGAGAATATATTTAGACAGTGCATTTAAGCATAGGCAGACTGAGCATGTTTTTCTAAAATGTATATGACAATCAGGCACTCCAAGCTAAATACCTGATGGCAGCTTCAGCAGGGTGGACAAACCTCCACTGGTTTGTGACTTACCAGTGCGATCCCAAGTAGTTCAATTACGTGATTTGCTGGAATTCCAGTAGCAGTGCTGACAGTATTGTAATACCACCATCCTCCTTGACTGCAGAGACACCTCTAGCCTGCTAAACAAGATGATACAGTAATAGTGGATTCTTTGGTCCTTTTCTGTTGCTTGGGGTTTTTTTCCCCATGAATGATTAGGAGGATAATGGCAGTCAGTAGTTCAGTGAGTAGGGCACTCCTGTTTAAGAAAAATTCTCAATTCTCAGCTGAACAGATGAGGAACACACCTTGAAACTTGAATTTCTGTTTCCTGGGGGACTGCAGCAATGCCAACATATATAAGGTATCACCTGAGAAGGAACAAAGGAGTCTGAAAGAGGAAGAGAGAGGCAGACCTCAAAAAAAGTTTAGGAGAAGAAGATATATGCTAAACAGGCATCACTAAGTCAGAATATTGTAGTATGTGGTTTAAGAAAGTACAGATCACAGATGAGCAATTCAGCAGTACCACAATCTGGGTCAGCAGAAAATGAAAATAACTCATTTATTTCTTGCTGATTCTTAGGCTGTGTAAGTTGAATTTTGTAACCTGTATGATCAAAGGTAGTAGAAAAAACTGGTGTTGGTCCTTTTTGAAAGATATCAACAGTGAAGCCAGTGCTAAGTATGAGAAGACTTGAAAAAATTCAGCTTTTCTGTGGTGCCTACCACATTTTTTTTTCAATATTTTTTTTCTGAATGCTGTTATTGTTATGTTCTTGGTTGTGGTGATTGTAAGGATTTCAATCAGTAATTTCTTTAGGAAGATGATTACTTCTTTCATTTAACCTGCCCACACAAAGAACAGTCTTAATGTCTTTTATGAAAAGGAATAACATGCCCTTGTTAATGTTTTGTGTAGGTTGGGGTCCTGCTCTCCAGCTTTTGATTTGAAGGTCTAGCAATGCATAGACCTTGGTGAACTAATCCACTTGAAATAAAGCAGTGGTGATTTCCACCTGTAATAAGTCTTTCACCATGTGGACCAATTTATTTTGTTTAAATCCAAGTCCTTTTATATGTATTGACAACTAGAGTAGGTTTATTTTGAAAAAGGAGACAAAAAATCCCCCCAAAACCCCAAAGAAAATTTGCTTTGTTCCATTCCCAATAATTCAATGCAAAAACTCATATTCTTTTCTTTATGAAGAGTTAAATTAATGATGAAAACTTTAAAATTCTCACCTTAGTTTCCTATTTGCTATTTATTCAAGCGGTTCATTATGTACCATGGGTTCCATCGAATTTCAGGCTCTGCTAAGCATGTGTTTTGAAGGACTGTAAAATATGATTAGAGAAAAAGAGTTTAAATAATATTTAAAATAACTAAGATGTACAGAGAGACCACATGCTCTTCCATAATTTCTTTCGTAGTAAATTTGATGACTGATTTTACCTCAAGGCATTGTTTCCACCAGAGATAATGGTTTATGGCAAAGAGTTATGCTGTGTTAATGGGGTTGCAGAGACTGTTGATCATTCCATAAAGGAATGACAATATCTCATGTCTGACCCTGTCAGCCCTCTTAGTAAAACCACACTGTGCAACACCAGAATTCTGATCCAAGGACAAGTATATTTTGAATTCATTTTGTTCTTGTTCTTTTTCTTTATACCTGGCTATGATAGCAGAAATTAATAGCAGTAATTAACATACTTAAGGACATACTCTGACATGCCTTGAAAACCTCATGGAAATGGTCTCTGTCTTAGCTTCTATCTTAGCTTCTCTGCTGACCTTGATGAACAAGTGTAAAAATAACCTATTAAAACAAATGTCACAGCTATTTACTAGTTATTAAATATTTTATGCCTATATTCATAATGCATTATTGTCTCTATTTTCAGCTCTTGAAAATAATTCCTAGTAGATCAAAGCAATTACATAAAGGTATATTAGGAATTCTTGTGATAGCCAGACAAATAATTATTTTATTATTATACCATGCCTACACTTCAGGCTGAAGCTACACCTTTGTAAATCAATCAACATGAAAACTTAAGAGTTGAAAATTTAAAAATAATTGGAAAAGGAACACAAGGTATTTAACTGACAATTGGTAAAAAGTTTCTTTCCATTTTTGTTTGCAAAGGCATTTACTAAGAATCAAATAACAGAATATGCTAAGTTGCAAAGGACCCAGCAGGACCATCAAGTCCAGCTGCTGACCCTGCACAGCACATCCCCAAGACTCTCAGCATGTGCCTGAGAGCATTGTCCAAACACCCCCTGAACTCCGTCAGGGGTGTTACGACCACATCCCTGAGGAGTCTGTTCCAGTGCCCAGGCACCCTCTGGGTGGAGAACCTTTTTTTGATATCCAACCTAAACCTCCCCCAACTCCTCTTGAGGCAAATCCTTTGAGTCCTCTCACTGGTCACAAGAGTGAAGAGATCAGTGCCTACCATTCCTCTGTCCTCACAAGGAAGCTGTAACTGCAGTGAGGTCTCCTCCCAGTCTCCTCTTCTCCAGGCTGAATAGACCAACTGACCTCAGCCAATCCCCACATGGCTCCCCCTCAAGGCCCTTCAACATCTTCTTAGCTCTCCTTTGGACACTCTGCAACAGCTCAATGTCTTTTTGTTTTGTGTCACCCAGAACTGCCCCCAGCACTTGAGGTGAGGCTGCCCCAGCGCAGAGCAGAGCAGGACAATCCCCTCCCTTGCCCGGCTGTGATGCTGTGCCTGATGCACCCAAGGACATGGGTGGCCCTCCTGGCTGCCAGGACACTGCTGGCTCATGTTCAACTTGCCACAGAGCAGGACCCTCAGGTCCCATTACATGGCATTGCTTCCCATTACCTCATTCCTCAGGCTGTCCATACAAGTCTGTTCTGGGTTTTGTGCATATTTAATACTCACAGACCAGTCTGCGGGACAGAGCTATCTGCATAATGGATAGAGTGAAATGTTTGGATAACATCAGTGATCCTGTTTCACCACCCTGTGCAAAGATATTACAAAAGGCTGGATTGGATCCAAGTGAATACCCCAGAGTTGTAGACAGGAAGCCAAATGCCATGCAGATCTTAGCATTATAACAGAAATACTTTCCAGTTTCTTTCAAACTTGCTAAATTTGAAACACCAAGGCTAGGAAGCATTAGTTAATTAAAAATTATAAGACAGATTTTGTTGGTACAATTGTTAGAGATGCAAAAATAACTGAAACAATTTTTATTCTGACCATGACTATTATTTAAGTATTTTTAAAGATTTACTGATAGCATTTGCTCCTGCATCCTTTATCTCTCCTCCTCATCTCATCAAGGTCAAAACCCACAAAACCCTCCTCTTTCATTTTGTGGAACTCTTAATTAGTGAGCATTAATAAAAAAGGATTATCTGAATAATGGAAACTGAATATTTTATTTTAATTTATACCTTACATTCAAGGTTCTCTTTTTCTTTTCTTTCCAAATATTTCCCTTGCTAGTAATAAAAGTTTTATGATTAAATAAGTTTAGTATTTGTCCTAGTTCTGGCCAGGACAGTTATTTTTTGCAGTAGCCAGGAGGGGCATGACCCAGTCCCGGAAGTTGCCCTGTACCACCTCACACCATACACAGGGTGGGTGGGCAGAAGGGCGTCCTTTCCAGTCGGGATAACACCGAGTTTCACAGGGTGGGAGTTTGCATGTGAATCGATCGTCTTTCTTACACACCATATTAATATCAATGTTGATACTGTTCTTTTCTTACCTCATTGCTGTTTCCAGTAAATTGTTCTTATCTCAATCCTTGATCTTTACCTTTCCTGTCTCCAATTCTCCTCCCCATCCTGCTGCTGAGGGAGCGGGTATGGGGACACAGAATGAGCCAGAGATGTGTTGTTTAGAGGGCACACTAAATTGGGGAATACCATCCTTAAAAACCACAACAGTGTGGTAGCTGTAAATTCTTTGCTCACACTTAAAAACATATTAGATTTAAAGTTGACGGTATTTTTTTTTCCTAGGATTTCTATGGAAATTAATTACATCCTTTGGTTTCAGCACCACCATACAGGTATCAGGTGTTGCTGATAGATTCTTTCTCACTCTTTTCTTCTTCTCTCTTTTTATAACAGTCATGTCCTGTCATAGGAAGGATGTTGTTGCCCATGGCATTTCTTTCAGATACGTAATTTAGGAATGTACAAGCAGCAATATGTAAAAGGTTGGGAAGAAGGTGGATTTTGTGTATCTCCAGTAGATTTTTAATGGAAAATGTATCAGATAATTTGTGCAGCTAGTAGCTTTTAAGATACCATCCTTCCATTTCAGCTTTAGAGTAGTCATTGGATATGAGTCCTAAATCTTGTTTCAGCCTGCAGTCTCAGTCTTGGCTTATGTACTTTCTTTTAACCTAAGTACAGAAATTCTCCAGCAGTTTATATGACACAGAAAAACATATTTTACAACATCCATTTCTCTGTGTTGAGGCCCCAATAATCAAGAAATCTCAAGAGAGATATAAACTTAAATTCTGTATTGCTGTAGAAAAAGCTGCAATTCTAAGATATAGTATTTAGGAAATAACTCTGTTCTTTGTAAACCTGTGAGGCATAGCATCCTGGTAATATCAAATATTATGAAGCATTCTATTGGTGGCAGATAAAAATATTTCAGTTTATTATAAAGGTTTTTTTAATAGATTAGCATTGAAGTGTTATTTCTTTGCCTCTCAAAATTTTGTGTGTTCCTAAGCTTTAAATTAAAATATTTGTGGCAACAGCTCCACCAGTGACTTATCCTCGTCATTCACTACCACCACCTTTTGGTGTGACTGGAGTCAGTGAGAGCATATCGAAAAAGTACTTGAGGTTTCTGTGTCTAGTTTGCCAAAGGGGAAGAGCCCAATAAATCAGGGAGAATTCTAGGTGTTAATCCATTTACTTTGCATAGAAAGTAGTTTTAGAAAGTAAGTCTGAAAAAGGAGTTTATTTTCTCCAAGATTTTCATCTCTGCTCTGGGAGGTAGATGGCAATGAGTTCAGCTATAAAATCTGCTCAGCAGAGTATTACCAGTCCTAGAACTGCACGCAGTAGTTGTGGTGGTCAGTGTTGCCCTGTGCACATGCTTGGAGGTGTTTATCAGTTACAGCCTCCTAGCCACTTCTGTCAGAGCCGTACTTGGTACAAACTCTATTCTGTAAGCAAAATCTGCCTTGCTGTGAAGTTGCAACTTTCCTTTGTTGATTTACCTCTGCTCATAAAGAAGATAAAGCACAAGTGAAACACAGTTTAATTTTAATTATATCGGATACTAATTTTCTTCAGAAGCTTAAAAAATAACCAATATATAGTATTATATAGGTTAGCAAACACATTAATAGTGTGGTCTCACTTTTAAACATTAGTGAAACCTATTGTAATTAAGGGGTCAAATACCATGAAAAACACATTGGAAAACATATATGTTTTTTCTCATTTTTCAGTTAGGAGTACATGCACAGATTGTAAAGGTAAAGTCTTATTTATGAAGGTATTTAATATGATGTTTAAATTATTGGAACATATTTTATTTGATTTTATACTGTGTTTGTGATCCTTTGGATTGGTTGCTTGGGTCATTTTGATGACTATCCCAAGTAGTAGGAACGTGTGTTTTTTATTAAATCCAGGCTAATGGAGTAGGTGTTACCTTTCATGCTGGGGAATAATAACCACCTGCCACTGGAATATAAATTCATATAAATCACATCTCAATATGCAAATCTGTTTTGTCATTACTGCTGCAAGTCTGTGAAGCCCAACAGGACAGAAAATACTAACATTTTGTCTTCAAATGTTCAAAACCATAAAATAAATGAAGCATGGGCATTGATTGTCTTTGCCCTATGTTATCTGCACAGGGGCTATTAAGGTTTTTTTTATCTTCTTTTTATGCTTTATCTTTCATGCCTCATACTGTCTAATGAAGAGCTTCACTTAAAATATAACATTCTACAGGCTTGAAAGTACATTTCTATGATACTAAAAAGCTATTGTTATGCATTAAAGGCTTTTTAGTGCTGTTTTTATTGATATGCTGCATTGTATGGAATAATAAAATTTTGTAGTGTGGGAGTTACTTGTTTAATTAATTTTTACTTTTAAATTATATTTTGACCTTTTTGAAAGCAAAGTAGAATCTTGATTTCAAAAAAGCAGATACCTCTGGATTTCAGATTGTCTTGCTGATAAGACTATTCATCAATAATTTACAACTGTGGAATTCCCATATATTTTTCCCCTTGTAAAAATTCCTATGGTTTCAATACACAGATTTTTGGACTGCAAATTACAGTGTTTCTTCCACACTGATGAAACTAGATCTTTGTGCTTCTTTGTTGAAATTCAAGTATTCTGGTGAATGAAAGTTTATTTTGTAGCAGCAGTCTTGTGGCAAGGAAAAGGAATAAAAAAGAATTTAATGGAAAAAACAACAGAAAATTAGGTTAGTAGTTATGTGCATGTACTGAAATATTTGGTGAAAAATTACATCTTGTGATATTCTAACTGCAGGAGGTGATAGAATTAATCTTTGTGGATTACTTTGAAGTACTCTACAGACTAAACTCTTTCTGTAGGTTCTGTAGTTTTTTTGTATACTTTAAGCACTTATCTGAAATACCTTTCAGTGCTGGATTCTAAAATGTGGTGCTTGTCACCTTTAGGTTATTGTAAGACTTTTCAGAATGTAATCTGAAGGACTCAAGATTTTGGAGCAACCTTCATCTAGCTGAAAATCCTATAAACTGATCCAAAAAAAAAGAAAAATGGCAGCCATTTGAATTTATAAATTAAATCACTTTCCTCTTTTTACTTTTTTTTCCTCCCCTCAGAGCACAAGTAATATATCAGTAGGTCTTCTACGTAAGTTAAAAAACCCAAACTCTGCACTGTTGAGTTACAAAGGAGAATCTCTAGGCAGCCCAGCAAAAATTGACTTCAGAACTTGAGCTGTGGGATTTTCTGGAACTTATGTCTCATGGGCATTTTAACATCCCTGTCTGTGCACCTTCCTCAGAGGATGATGAGTAAATCTTTGGTATTTCTCAGCCTTACCTGGAGCGAAGTGATTTAACTTGGATAGAGCTAGTTTTTGAGCATGAGGCTGTTGAAGTCAGAGCATGAATCAGGGTCTCAGAGGAAGTCTCAAGTGCCTTTAAGGTTACAAAGAAAAAAAGAGACTGAGTTGCTAATTCAATTATACCCAAAAATTTTGTTGTATATAAGCTGTAAGCTTTCTAAGTTTAACAAATATGAGGTTAACATACGGGGTTTTTTTGCCAGATTTTCTTTCCAATAATTCTATGTTTTACTTGCAAGGTCATTGTTGAATTTTTCCAGATACCTAATGTATGCACATGTGCATCACAGCTACATTTTTTGAGAATAAATTCAAAGTTTTTGTTGCCACAACAAAGCTTCAAATCTCTGTGTCTGTAGAAAGCAAGCTTTATGTATGCTCAGTTATCATATACTAATAAACTTAAATTTTAGTCTCATGGATTCTGATGTTATTGAAACAATATTTAGTTTCCCAGGTAGATTTTTTGTTTCTAAGGCACATGCAATGGTTAGATGCACGTGTCCAAGACCTTGAATCTCCCTGACAGTTTCATGTCCAAGTTTCCAGATTTATTCAAGACAGAAGTCTTCTACATTAACAGCTCAAAGAGTTTGTTTTCTCAAATTGTACCAACATTTGCTGTCCAACTTGCAGTGGAACTTGAAAACAGTTAATCATTAGCCTCTTCATGTCAAGTGATGTACTACCTCAGTCATCTCTCGCGTTGAACAAGCTGATTCACTTATCACACCCCTTAGCTCTAAATTACATTTTCTAGCTCTTTCATGATTGTTGGTTCTCTCCCGGATTCTTCCATTCTTGTGTAAATTTTCTTGAGAATTTAACATTTCTTAATAAAGATCAGTAATGTCTAAAAGTATTTGGAAAATATTGCAAATATAATTATTAGTAACTACATAGAACCAATTATATTTATGGTATTTTATATATGTAGTAAAAATGTAATATGTAGAAATATTGTAGTTCTTTTTATTAAAGATACTTAGGCAGATAAAGAATAGAATGGAATCAAACTAGAGATGAAAATTTGTAAAAATAAGAAAGACGCACACTAAGAATATAGCTTAACTGGATGAGTATGTAATGCATAGAAAGTTGAAGCAAGACCTGTATTACTGTGAAGTAAAGTTTACAACTAGAGTTGCAGAGTGGTATTTTGGTATTTACTAGTAAGATTATTGCATCATTGAAAACAAGGGCTCCTATGAAACAGACAAAAGAATTATCATTCAGCTACTGCTTAAACTGCCTGGACAAATATTTCACCTTTGGTAAAAAAAATATCAAATATATAATTTTTTTGCTACTATTATTAAATTACCTTTAAAAATTCTAGTAATAAGAATGTTTTAAACTGCTGAAATTACTGAAGTTTTTCCTTAAGATTAGTAATTTAAAAATAAGTAATATTTCAGTTTGGAAATACAGATTCCCAGCACCCTAAAATGTAAGAATAATGAGGAGTCCAATTATATTTCCACTTTGTAAAAGATATGTAGATATGGAGAAAAAGGAAAAAAACCCTGTATGTTTACACAGGCATCCTGGGAACAGGCATATATGTAATAATCAAAATTTATTCTCTATGTGATGGTGAGAACAACAGGATGTCCTAGACTATGCATATTGTACTTACTTCACCATGTGATATGTCTGAAATTTGGTGCTGGACAGGGTCTATGTTGCAACTGATAGTGCATGGGTTATATATGTATATCTATACACAAGACTGCATTGCTGGGAGTGTCTGATACTGACAAAATGTCAGATACACTCTATGTTGATCAATCTCTTCTTAGGATGAAATTCCTCCCTGTGAGGGTGGTGAGACCCAGGAACAGGTTGCCCAGAGAAGTTGTGGATGCTCAGTCCCTAGAGGGGCTTTGAGTGTCCTGGTCTAGTGGAAGGTATCCTTGCCCACGGCAGTGGGATTGGAACTAGACGGTCTTTCGGGTCCCTTCCAACCCTAATCATTCTGTGGTGCCATGAATCAATATTTTCAATCTGATGAGTTACATTTCAAAGCAAGTTATTCATAAATTCACATGCTGGCTGTGTACTGTATGCTTAGGACTAATGATTTATTCGATACATTACTCCAGGCTACCACTATGCATGCAGAATTTATATCCTCACGTAACTGCGCATGCAATGTCACAGAGCAACACAACTCTCTTTAGGGCTGGTGGCTGGGTGCTCCTGAGTCATGGAGGTTGATTTGTCAGAAGCACTAGCCAAGATGAGCCTGGGAGTTCCCATAAATTGCTTCCTTTACTCAAAGAATTGACAGCGGGTTTTATTGATTATTGGATTACCATGTCGATGTTCCATCAGTAAGTTGCTCTAACCTAGCACAACACACCCTACAATGACAGGAGAGGTTGAAATTTCCAGAAAAATGAACTTTTAACTAGGAGAGTTCAAGTACTGTTGTTTATTTGGTGGTGAAATTCTCCCTTTTTATTACTTGAATTTAAGCTGAGGAGATTAATAGGAAATATTAACCTCAAAAAATATTAAGATAACTTTCTACTAACCAGGTATAGGTAGATTTATGTTTTGATAGTGGAGAGCCAAAAATCCCAAAATTTTACCTTCCCTAATAATAATTTGCTAACAGCAAATTATTGCAGTATAGATACTGTCATACTTAATTCTAGGTTAAAATTCTGGTTTTCCTTCCAGTATGCTATTGTTGGGTTGATGAGAGAAAGACAACATTAGACAAAGAGTTGCAAAGAAGATTGGGGTGGAAAGGGTGGGTGGAAAGAAGAAAAAACATTGTGTTCAGCTATTTTCATAGATAGAGTCATAAAGACAAAATCAGCCATGTTAAGAAGATAAAGGAGATTCTGAAACATCTGAAACAAAGGAAACAAAATCCTGAGCATTCCAAGGAGATGAAGGTTGGATTTTGAACTTGACTAACATTACAGGAAAGCACAACGTGTTAGTGTCAAGAAAGGAACTGATAAATACAAGTATATGATTTGACATTGAGGTAGATTTGAGCACCCTTCAGAGTACTAATGGAGGAGGCTAAAATAATCTGTGTGTGAAAGACAATTTTTAGTTAGTGAAGTAGCTGATATAACACTTCAAGGCAGTATTCTTAAGACAGTATTCTCTAGTATTCTCAATGTAATATTCTCAATACTGTAGTATATGATATTACCATAATTAAAATAATTAGAAATCTAAGATGAAATCTTTGTTTGAAATAACATTAACTCTTCTAGCTTAATGTGACTTACTGTATTTGTCTGTATGTGAAATGTAGGCACAACCACTAGCCTGACTGCAGGAACTAATATAAACTAAAAAGTGCTCAGAAAATCATTGTGGCACAGCTTAAACTGGTTGAAGTCTAAGAAATCCCTGAGGAAGGGCTCTTTCAGAAATGTTCTGGTATCTTTCAGAGTTGTCGTTGTGGGAAATATCAGAGAAGCAAACATGAAAAATGCAAACTGTAAATGTGAGGGAAGTGTATTTTGTGCAGTGAACTATTTGGCAGTCTGAGCTGTGAAAGAGTAGAAATCTCTGTGTCTGCCCCATCCACCATTTCCCGAGGGAGAGAGCAGTCACCACTCATTACTGCCTCCAGTGAGCACCCCACATTTCATCATGTCAGAGAATTTTACAACATTTGCACTTTCCCTCACTGTATTTCTAAGTAAAAAGTATATCTCTTGGGATAAAAATAATACACTTTAGTAAATGAGGAGTATAGCTGGGAAATAATAATGAGTAGGAAGAAGAGGGTCTGAAATTTTAGAAGACCTCAGCATAAAACTTGATTTAACATTTTGTGAAATCATACAGAGATAGAACACAAGTCAAATAAAAGTACATTTTTTCATCTAATACTGAACTACCTAGAAAAGACAGATTTAGTATGGTTACTTGTAGATTTGGCATTACTTAGAATAATGCTTGGTGTAATTTTTTTCTTCCTTCACTCTCTCCATCTCAGTGTCAGAAGCTGAAAAATTTTATTCTTGAGGATTATACCACTCTGTTTTAGAGTAAGCTCCATAATATAACAAACTTTCTTAGACCTTCTACTTAAAACAATAATTCCATTGCACTGATTTGTGCTGTACCTGCCACAGCAATATCTTGCTGAATGTTCCCTGAATTTTTGCACATTCTTTATTTCTTTATTTATATTGAAACTCATTTTAATTTCACCCAAAAGCTGTTCCAAAAATACTTGTATTACACAAAAAAAAAACCCCACTTTATCAATGGATAGCCTATTGACTTGCAAATGGATAAACCATCCTTATGTTGTAAGAATATAAATTGTTAGAGTAATAAAAGTTTCAATGCAAAACAATCCAAAGTAAAACATTTTCATTAAGGGTATCTACTGTTTAAAGATCTATTAGCAGGAGTCCCTTTAAAAATCTATCAATAAATGGTCTAATTTTTCAGAATGACTTTACTGCTCTTGTTTTCCACTGTCCAGAAATAGGAATCCCGATAACACATGCATTAATTCCATAGACAAATTTCTTAAAACTTTTTTCTTTTTAACAGGATTATGGTCACGTGGAACACCAACTGACTTTTTAGAATAAGAAATCACAGTTAGGGAGTCGTATTTCTGAATTGAAAGTCATTTTGCTGGCAATGATTAAAAAAACTAATTTACTGCTTATAGGAAATCTTGTTTTCATTATTTTCTAACAATAACTTGAATTCTTCACTCATGCTCAAACAAACCATGCAAGTCATCTGATTCCTCTGTTAAAAAATTAGTGTGCTCCTACCTGTGATCAGTTTCATAAAATATTTAGTTTTCAAGCCCACTGCTCTTAGGTTCTTTATTGCATCTTGTTCAAGTTATAAATTAAGGCTGCATATCAGTTGTGGTTAGAGACAGGATCTTTCAGAGGCCTTGGAGCTGAAATGCATGTATGGTGCATACCATCCTTCTAGAAAGCGTGCCATTCAATTTTAGTGTAATGAGTGGGATATTTTCTGTTAGGTGGAAGAGCATTCCATTTAATGCAGCCATTTGGCAAATCAATTACAAAATTTATTTTCATCTGTTGGTAAAGCTGGGGATGTCAGGGTAGATTCCTGCTGATCTGTTAATGGGTTAATAGGTTAATAGTAGATTTCCTAGTGAAAGCTGCTGTTTCTGCAGGTGCCATCTCATTTTCTCTGTGGCACACAATTAAAATCAAGCCCCAACATTCTTTGATTACACTGAGAAAGTATGTTTGTGTATAAGTAGTCCCTTTGAAATTAATAGGTCTTGTTTAGTGAGTAAGATAACAGTCCCTCAATATTCCTAGTTATGATAGGTAAAAAGAAAAAATCACAGCACAAAAAATAAACCCTCAAAAATTCAAATAATGACTCCTAATTCAAATGCTTATCATGTCCTGAGTATTTTTTCACATTGCTCCATGGTAAGATATTTCTGATTTCTCAGCTGGGAAGACACTTAAACAACTTAGCAAAATGTGGTTTCTTCACCCTGAGAATTTCTTTATTTACTCAGACCAGATGTTAAGCTCAGCAGCAGTCTGTTTCCAGTACTGCTAAGGGAAAGTGAGGATTCTTGTATAAAATGAGCAACCTTTTGGTAAATGCTCTTGGATTCTAGTACTGGCAGTTTAAAGATCAGAGCTGAATGTCACCTGTATGTTTAATAAACTTCTAAAAGTCATGAGCATAGTCAAAATAGTAAGATGTCTGTGTTTGGTCATCATTCATAAGCAGTTATCATATTACTTAAACAGTCAAATCTTTACATTTTTGTGGAAAATCTGAATGTGATTTGCTATTGAGGATATCTGCTGCTGCTTTAAAGAAAGAGAGAAAGAGAGAAAGAGAGAGAGAAAGAGAGAAAGAGAGAGAGGAAGGGAGGGAGGGAAGGAGGGAGG
>VXAX01001647.1:25419-42523 GCA_013399835.1 Leptocoma aspasia | reverse complement strand
GGAAGGAAGGAAGGAAGGAAGGAAGGAAGGAAGGAAGGAAGGAAGGAAGGAAGGAAGGAAGGAAGGAGAAAGAGAGAACAAGGTTTTTTATTTTATTTTATTACTTTCTGTGGTAAATTCCAGTCATTAGGAAAAATTTTAGATCCCTTTCTATTTGCAAGTCATGTAGTAAGTTTATCCAAAAATAAATGAGTATTAATTGGCCACAGACAGATGCAAACTCAAAATTTGCTATCTAATATGATAAAAACATGGATCTGCAACAGTCTTTCCATTAGTTATGCTAGTCTCAAGACATTAATATTTATGTAGATCATGTAACATCATTACCCTAATGTGAGGACTGGAGGAAATTCCTTCTGGTTAGTCCATTAGGAAAGTATCATGCCAGATAAATTTTATCTTTGTATAGGTGATTATAATGAAAAATCTGTGAGAGGTTTCTTCACTGAAGTGCTTCTTTAGAGGAAACAAATTTTGAGAAAATGCCAATTGGCAATTTGGACTAGATGACCTTTAAATATCCCTTCCAAGCCAAATTGTTCTATGATTCTATGAAACTGCGTAAGATATGTGAAATAGGGTTATAATTGTCATGTAAAATGTATTTGGAGAAACATGGTTCTGTGAAAGGAAATTAGGCTTTACTCAAAGCATAAGACTCTCACATGATTGCTCTGAATATTGGCAATCGGTGTTTCTGCTTTTCTTTTATGTTTTTTCCATTGTTTCTCCTATAATTTTACTGCCTCGGTCATGTGGCTTCACTGTACTTTTCATTTTCATGGAAATTAATTTTTAAGATTAAATGTGTCATAGAAATGTATTTTTCAATACTTAGCTTAACCAATCTTTGTTCTGAATCCAGTCCTGATCCAGCATATGAATTAGATGTTGATTGGGACACCTCCAGAGGTCCTTTCCAGACAGTTAGTCTGTGGCTTTATGTTCCTTCATAGAAAAATTCAAAAAGTCTGGTATGTTGGCTCCAGTTCTCAACAATGAATCACGATACTGTGGCTGTAAAAACTGCAAGGCAACAGGATTTAAGACACAGAGGCTAATACAAACAGTTGTCTTGACTGAGATCTTAACAGAAAGTGGAGAGATAGATTTAGTGTTAGTTACAGAAATAAACTTTGAGAGCATATTTGTGATAGCTAAGTCAAGCCTCTCTCTTTTTTGTACTTTTTTGTACAAATCTGTTATTTAGAAGAGCTCACCTAATAATGCATCTGGAGAAAAATTACCATTACCTGTCCTATGTTTGTTCCATTGTTTCATCAATAGACCTCAGTTTATACAGTTTTCCTGGGATTATGCAAAAAGACATTTGCAAAGCAAAGAAGTCTTCCTCCCTGACTTCTCTGGCACCTCAAAATTAAAATAACCTTAACAAACCTAACCCTGTCCAGTCAATATGATAAATCAATGGGTGATTATTTCAGGAAAAAAATAAAAGCATATAATCTGAGATCTTTTTAAATGAATTGTCAGTTTGGTACTAGTTTTTTGGTGATATCTTGTACAGCCAAGTGCTTCTCAAAACCAAAATGGTAGAAGTTATTTAAAGTCCTGAATCCAAAATGACACCTTTATTTTAAAAGAAATATCTTGAAAATAAGTCAATATTTTTAGGTCAAGACGTGTGCCAGGTAGAAATATGGAAGGTTATTTTAATTTCATGAACTAAGTATCTGGACTATCACTTTTAGGAATGGTACTACAACTGTTATATAACCAGAAGGAGGAGGATTTTTACTGAAGGACCACCATGTTGTAGATTGCAGCTCCCTGGTGTTGTTTTGCTTTACCCCTACCATATCTCCTTCCTCCATAAAAAAGCTATGATTTAATTTTTTTTAATCAATGACCGAGTGTTATAGTGCTTTGTAAGCTCTTCCCTAAGTAATATAAACCTGCAATAACATTAAGTACACTTTGAAAAAAATGAGACATAAAAGACTACTTCTAGTCCTAGATGTCAACATGTGACAAGTTTTATGTCCTGCCATGTACAACTTCAACTTCATAAATTACATCTCTAAAGATTCCATTATTATTTACTAAATTTTAAAAATAGTCAGAAAATTAGTAGATATATTATGCAACTTTAGAAGTTTACACTGAGGTGTTTTTCTTTTTTATGGGTGTTTAATGTCAAAGATGTGCTATGTACTCACTCTTGAAATATAAAAAAACAGTGAAAGGAAAAAGATGATCTATCACACTGAACTTGTCAAAGATTTAAATTACTCAAGTTACTTTGTCCAAAATATTATTTTATTATATATATTTTATTTGTTGGGAGTTGAGTTTTTTGTTATTTATTTTCTTATCAGATTGATATTAAGATAGTCTGAAGGAGGGAAGCAGTGGAAGACTTTCACCACAATTGTGAAAAATGAGCAGTGTCAACCTGGTAAGTTTATCCTTTTGTTGTTGTATTGATGATGTTTTTTCCACCGATGATCTCATTTATGTTTGTAGCAAGATCTAAGTTACTGTTGGT
The DNA here is from genome assembly GCA_013399835.1 of Leptocoma aspasia. Lineage (NCBI taxonomy): Eukaryota > Metazoa > Chordata > Aves > Passeriformes > Nectariniidae > Leptocoma > Leptocoma aspasia. The sequence continues at coordinate 40,011 of VXAX01001647.1, read as the reverse complement.
TTTATTCTTGATGTAATATTTCTGTGTTAATGTCTTAAACTTTGACTTATGTTTTAACAAAAGACAAGTGCTCATTAACTCTTTGAGATGCAGTTTTGTCAGGGATCCAAGCAGTTTCAGTTCCAGCCAGTAGTTCCAGTAGTTAGCACATAAAGTTATTTTTTAATCCTTTAAGTGTGTACACAACACTTTCATATTTTTCCCAGCCTTGTCAAGTCTATATTTTGCAATTTGAGAAAAAGTATGAAATGAAGGATCATTCATCTCAAATTGGCAAACCAAAACCACTATATGGGTTTAAAATCTTATTTTTCTGGTTTATTCAATTAATGTCATGGTTTAGGAATGGCACTCCAAATCACCAGTCACTCCTTACCCCACTACTCCTATGGGAGACAAAAGGCAGAGATTATGGGTTGAGATAAAAAAAAATGTACTGAAAACAGCAATGAGATAAGAAAAATGGACAGCAGCCACAAAAATATGAAAAACAAAAGTGTACAAAAGAGGGTGATTTACATCACCCTCTTTTGAGGAAAAATGCTCAAAAATCTGGGAGAATAAGAAACAATTGCAGACAGACCCTCTGTGCTTCCATGCTTTTTTCCCTGACCACAAGCCATGCCCACCTTCTTCTCAGAGGCAAGAATCCCTTACTCCTGGCACCAAGCATGACCTGAGGTGGTTTAGAATAATGACCTAGACATACCTGCACAACCCCAGGCTCTGCTCCCTCATGGCTACTGTGAAAAAATTAACTCTCTTCTGGCCAAAACACAGGATTTAAAATAAAACAAACAAAAAAAAAAAAAAAAAAAAACAAAAAAAANAAAAAAAAAAAAAACCACAACATTTCTGGAGTTTCAAATTATAATTTTAAAGGAGTTATTTATTTATTCCAGCCTTATTCATACAAATGTTTGCTTCAGGTGAGTTTTCTTTTTATGAAAAACTTTTCTGTGAATTTTATTTCTTCCCTAGAAGAAAGTCGGTGCAGTTAAAGCAGTGCTCTCTGTTTCAGGAGGACAAGTAGTTTTAAATATTTAGCAATAACAGTGTCTAACTCCCCAATGTGAGTGGAATAAACCCTTTCTATTTTCTTTACATGCACAACCACAGCCTTTGGCTAATGGTGTGCTGGGAAGTACTGGGAAGTGGAAAGACAGTTTTAGAAATTCAGAAATAATTGCAGCTCTTAAAAAAATAACATGTTCAAGTTTATAATCTGAAAATACTGAAAAAATGTGGTATCACATACCTGACATAATATAAGACTGGATTTATAAATGCATTAAATTTATCAGCAAAAAATACCTAATAAGGAGTTGCAGACTTCTGTCAAGACTGGTCTTTTATGGACTCTAATTTCATATATATGTGTAAGTGTAGTAACTTATGTATGTTTCTATCTATCTATCTATCTATCTATCTATCTATCTATCTATCTATCTATCTATCTATCTATTTATCTATCTATCTATCTATCTATCTTCTGATGATCAATGCATGATCTATATCCTTTATTTAAAGGAAATACAATTTCTGTGTCTGACTACCAGTACTGACAATTAATCAGTAATGCTTCACCACTGCACTGACTTTGGCAGCATAACACATAATAATGACAAAGTGAAAAACCCCTCTCTCCTGGCTTAGGAGTGGCGTTTCCCAATTTAATGTTCCCGCTGAAACACCCAACATCACACTCTGCTTGCTCTCTCCTCCTTCCCTCCTGGCTGTGGCAGGATGGAGAGAAGGGGAGCCACTAAAAGGTAAAGATCCTGTATTGAGATAAGAACAATTGACTAGAAACAGCAAAGAAATAAGGGCAAAATGACAATGCTAATGCTGATAACAGAATGTACAAGACAGGCAAATGATTCACAGAGCCCAGCACCACCTGACTGCACCATGGCACACCCCGGCCAAACTGGAAATAGACCCAGCCCCCTCCTTACACCCTGCACAAGATATGAGAAGGTATTGAGGAACAGGAGTGCTTTCAAGAGGTTAAATTTTTCCCAGAACACTTGGGATTTTCATGCTTTAGCATTGCTACCTCTTACTCATGTTTCAGGTAGCAAAAAATACATTGTTTCTTCTAGATATTCGAAATGTGTTTTAATGTGTTTAAATTGGCAGCTGTTCAGTCCTCCTTGAAAATTCTTGCCATCCAGAAAGTGAAAATACATCTATAGAATATTTTTTGAGGAGGAAAATCTTGTAATTCTATTACGCAGAACAGATAATTTTGTGTAAACTTACCTGCATGCCTTAGGTATGTCAGGGATGTGTGTACCTTTCAAAATTATTTTCAAAATTGCGCTTGTTTTGATTCCCATTAGGTATAAGAAGATCTTTGGTTAGTTGGTTAGTTGGTTGGTTTGTTTGTTAGTTGCTACTTGGCTTTTTTTATCCATGAGGGGGGTTAGATACTGAAGAAGATTTCTTAGTGCAATTATGAGATATCTGTCCTTGAAGAATAAGTTTTGTATGGTCCTCAGCATCTTGATCTACGTACTCCTGTTTTAAAGAAGCAAGTGGGACTAGATGACCTCCAAAGTGTGTTTCCCTTCAAAATCATTCTGTAGATTTGTAGATTTCATATTCCATGGTTAAAGTTATTCCCAAGAAGGAGGAGGAAAGGCTTATCAGCATTTTTTCTTAAATTCACTAACCACTTCAAGGAATTAGTTATGAAATATAAATGAAACTGGCATGAAATGTCAGTATGTTCCACTTAAAGAGGTTATCAAGGGACTTAAACTGTGAGAAAAAGTAGCTCAGCTTTGAGAAGATCACAGGCTCTTAGGTATGAAGGTTTTTCATACCATTGCTGTTAAAATGGAAGCAATTTATGAACTACTGGAAACTGTAACCAAATTTTGTATATAGATATTTGAAAATCTGTTAATGTACCTTCCTTTGGGAAATCTGAAGTTGAGGTAAAAACTCAACTGCAGACTCCTGAGATTTCTCCTTATTTTTGTTTTAGTCTAGTTCTTGCTGTCATCTTTTCCAAAAACAGCCTATAGTTACTTTTATATATATATGTTACTATAGGCTGTTTATATATATATATGTAAAAAACCTGTAAAGTTAACACCTTTATTTCAGAAACATTTAACAACAATTACACAAAACATGAGGGTTTTTCTACACAGCAAAATAGTGCTCATTAGCTGTTGCTCAACTGTATTTCCTACTTGGATCCCTTCACTCTGTGTTAAAAACATCTATTTTAGTATGCTTTAGGCAAGATTAAGCTAAAGTGAAAAAAAAGAAGGTTAATTTTAAAGGTCAGAGTAATAATGTTCTTATAAGGAATAAATGCAGAAATTTGCTGCTTTTAAAACTCTTAACATTTACACTTTCACACTGAACTCTCTGCACATGCAGTGATCAGCTACAATACATATGTGTGAATCCACAGCTTCCGTGCACAAAGCTGGATGTGGTAAAGATGCACCGTGCCGAGCACCCCATAAAGAAAAAAATAGTTTTAAAAAGTTGCCACTGAACCTGGCAGAAGGGAGCAACAGCCCAAGTCACTGAGGGCATCAAGATTTTTGGGAGGGCTTAATCTACTGAATGGCCTTTATAAAATGTCTGAAGACTTCAGCTATGCTCAGAACCATCTTTGGCTCTCCAAAGATCTATTGTAGGGAGAAATGTTAAAATACCGCACATTGTTTGTTTGTTGGGAAACTGGGTCATAAAACACCCTACTGTAAAGACAGTGAGCAAAATGGAAAATGAAATGTGGCTAAGACCCTTCACTAGGAGCATTTTGTATTTTGGCCAATAATTATGGCCTAGAAGTACCATCCCAACAACAGAAACAGAGCTGTAATGGCTGCCTACAGTAATTATGGAGACACTTTCACTACATGCCATAATACCGAGCAGAGATTTATGCAGAGACAGGATTAGCACTCTAGATTTTTGAACTCCTTTTTAAGTAACATACTCCAAAGCATAAGACCACTGCCTTTTCCAAAACCTTTTCTTTAAGATGCTGTTTCCGTGACACATCCCCTACTCTTCTTGCCTCTTCCTGTCTTACCTTCCCTGATTAATTTCTGATTAGTACCTGCATCAGAGGTTACTGGGCAATTTTTGGCAAGACCAGAGTATTTCTATGCTGTATCATCAGCATATTTTAGCTGCAAATGCTCTTTGCTAAGTCCTTGGAAGATTATGTATTTGAGAGTAATCCTGCAATGGCAGAGTGGCAGTCTTCAAGGCACTGTGCTGGGAAAAGCAGCAGAATGAAACTGTCAAAGAATTAGCCCAAAGCTTGTTCCATGAATTATTATTTTCTCGACATTTCAGAGTATTTGGCTTTATTCATTAATCTCAACCAGTTTACTAATATCTCTAGCTCAAATATTTTTAAGTTCTTGGTATTAAAATGTGATAGTTCAATTCTGTTGAGCCTCTTAGGGTTTTCCCTTTACTCCAGTCCAGAATACCTCCCAGGACTTTGTTCATAAAAGAAAGCTTCATAAAATGTTGTAATATTTTTCATGTTTACACTTGTGATCCAGATCTATTTATTTTCCTACATAAACAATGTAGGAGAAGGAAAAATAAATGTCCCATACATGCTGTTTTGGAGATGTGACCTTTCTCAGCCTACCAGAATTCTTTCTTCCAATACACATTCCCACACTGCCTTCAAACCTCACTAGAAGCGAAGGGTTTTCCAGCACAGCAGCGACATGATATGAATAATGCATTTGTCAGATGTGGTTTTATTTTCTCCCCTTTCCTCCAAAGAGCTGCATAGGCAATTGAAGTTGTGGAAGGGTGGGGGAAGATCTGTTTCTAATGCACTTGTATTTGAGAAGGCAAAGTTCAAAGAGTGGATCTTGCACTTACCTCAAAGGTATCAAGTTTTACAAGGGCGCTCAGTTCCTTTCCACCCGCCCCCCCCCACCCCAAGATCTGAGAATAAGCTCCCAGACTTGAAGAATCACAATACCTCTAGAGCTACATGGCATTGTTTGTTTCACTGCTGTTATTCCTGCATGGATTGCACAGCCTGTTCTACAAAAAACTACAGACAACACTACTGTACCAGATCTGCTTTTATTGATGCTTTAAAACACAAAAGCTCAAAAAAAGCTTACTTGAGAATTTTGCACACTATTAGGTGCAGGTCTGCAGTTCTGCAGACAAAAGATAGAAATGTGTCAAGGAGAATGTCAAAGACTCATCCCTCAAGAGCGCTCACTTGTTTTTGGAATTTTCATCTGTACTGAGCATCCCCTCCTAGCAAGCTATTTTAGGAGTGTTTCAAGCTTCATTCAGGCGTGTTCATCCCCTGACAGCAGTGCAAGCTACTTTTAAGTAGCTACTGTGAGAACAGACTGCCTTTTGACCTGTTAATACATGTTTACAAGTCTCATTTCTAGGCAAGGAAAGCAAAGTTAAGGCAGATCTTGTATGTCATCCTCAGCTGCTAGAACTTACAGCTCCACATTAAGGAAATTATAGTCAAATGACATGCTTCCGTCAGTATCTGGACAGGGTCGGGAGGATTTGTTCCCCAGTGTACAATTAGCCAGATGTATTTTGTTTGTTTAGCAGCAGAAAAACAAGCCCAATTTGGTAGGCTATCTGGAAACAAACATCATCCAGGGCAGGTCTGGATTCCAAGGTAATAAGAAAAACCCATTTTCTGGAACATGCAGCTTGTGTCTTGCTTATGTGCTTGGTGTCAAACTAACCACCAAACTTGGGGTCAGGAAGGAATTCTACAGCTTAATCTGGGCTCAGGGAAGCCACTACTTCCTAGAGAATAGCACTCCTCTAGGAACACGGAGCACCTAATGGAGCACCTAATGGATTTCGTGTAATTGCAGGCAATCTGAGTAACAATAGTGTCTCATCTGTTGTGGCATACTGTTCTAGAGACTTAAATACTCTGGTCAGAGTTTTATCTGAAAGCACAGTATGCTCAGCAGAAGGGTGAAATTTAACCATTTGCTGTATCAGGGAGATGTCACCAGAAGCGCCTTCCTCGTTCCCCTCGGCTGTGAAATGACTGGATTCTGCAGGTGAAGAACCTGGCCCCATCAAAATCACAGCAAAATCTGCACCAGGGCACAACTTCACGCTACAAACTGAACAGATACTGTCCTCCTAGGCAGAAATTCACCACAAACATTTAGGAAATTAACAAACACTATCACTTTTGAAGAGCCAATCTGGTAACTCAGAGGCCTGATGCACAAGAGACTGCGAAAGCAAATGAAAACAGCAAGACACTGTTTATGTGCCGTTGGCCATTTTTCAGATTTTCATTCCCTTTTGAAAGAGTTTAAAGCAAATTACACTACTCCGAATTAAAAACTGGTTTTGATTACGGGAGCACAGAAATTGCAACCAAAAACCTTTATATCCTCGGCAGTTTTGCACTTCAAAAACTTTAAAAGCCGCTGATGTTTTTTCTTCGTTGCTGTTTGCAGAGGGGAGGCGACAGCAGCGCCTGGAGTTTGGGTGCTGTTTTGGGGCGGGGGGGAGGCAGCTCTTTGTTCCTTTATTTAAGCCAGCCCAAGTTCCGAGGCGAAGTTCTCCGCACCACACAAGCACCAGGCTCTGCGAACACGCTGCGGCACAAGCGCGGCCGAACCCCCAACTTCACCCTCCAAGCGCTCCCTTGCCCTGGAGCATCCGGGATCCGGGAGCTCGCCAGCAGCCGGCCGGGCCCCGCCGGGGGGATGGCAGCGGGGGGAACAGCAGGCACGACCCGCCCTCTCCACACAAACCAGCTCCCACCCAGGGGGCTGCGGGAGCGGGCGCGCAGCCGGCCTCGAAAGCCGAGGCGGCCGCGGTCCACGCGCTGTAGCGGCTAACAAAAAAGCCCTCCGAAACAAAACCCCAACAAAAACCCCCAACCAAACAAACAGAAAAACCGCCACAGAGATCCCCGGAGTCGGGAGAAGCAGAGCCGAGAAGCTCGCCCTGTCAGCCATTTTAGAAGCTGAGCCGATGGGGCGGCGGGGCGCACCGCCGCGCAGCCTTCCCCCGGCCGGCCCGGGGGCCATCGCCGCGGGCAAGGGGCGCACAAAGCACGGCAGCGTCCCCGCCGCGCTCCCCTCCCCGGGCAGCCCTGCCGAGCGCAGCGGAGCAGAGCGGAGCGCCCGGCGCCGCCGCGCCCCGGAGGGTCGGTCCCCCCGGCGCCCTCACCTTGGCGTCCGGCGGCAGGATCAGCACCTGGCTGTTCTCCTCCTCCTTCTTCGCCGCCTCCTTCTGCGCCAACGCGGAGTTGAACGACACCTTCACCATGGCCGGTCCGCAGCGCCCCGCACGCAGGAGAACGAGGACGAGAAGCAGCCCGGACCGGCGCAGCTTCGCGGGCTCTCCCCTACCTTGCCACCTCCCCCGCTGCTGCCTCGCCGCGGCTGCCGCCCCCGTCCCCTTGTCAGGCGGCTGAGGAGGAGGAGGAGAGGAGGAGGCGGTGCCTGACAGGGCGGGCGGAAAGAGGGGAGGTGGTGGCAGCAGGGCCTCGCCCTCCGCCCGCTGCCTGGCCCGGCGCGGCCGGGCGGGGGGCTCTGGCCGGGCGGGTCGCAGCTCTGGGCTGGGTTGCCGAGGGGCCGCGGCTCACTCGGTGCCTGGCCGTGCCTCGGGCGGTGTCGCTCTGACCTCGGGGCAGAGACCCTCGGGCGCCCGGCCCCCCCAGCCTCGGGCTTGGCTCCTGCGCATGGAGCAGGCTCGGGCTGACGCGCTGCTGGCGCTGCGCTGCCCGGGGGCACGGCTGGCACAAGCGGTTCGGCTCACCCCGTGCGGTGCCAGCATTTCCCTAGTTGCCATTTTAATTCGGGGTGTTTTGCGAAAAGATAATGTTTGGGCCTTATGTTCGTCAAGAAAATCCCCAAAATGCTATATAGGCAGCGTGGAGGTGAAATCCACCAGTTGTTAAACCCTTGGGGAAGGATACGAGGAGCACCGGGGAAAGTGGAGGTGTGACCTTCCCCCTTCCTCTCCGGTGCAGTGGGGTAAGAACTCAGTGAACTCAGCACACCATCCCAGCAGGGTGCTCTCCAGTAGAACTGTGTGATGCATATATTCGAATTTGCACTGGGGATATGGTTGTAGTCTGCTCCAAGAAGCTAATTTTGGTGACTCATCTGGGTAGAGTTGATTTCCTGGCTAGAGCTTGGCAGTGTAGTGCTTCTGTCACTCTCTGTGAGACACCAGGCAAGCAAAATGCAGTCCTTCAATTCAGCGGGTGCTCTGCTGCTGACTTAGTCAAAATCTAGTCTTTCTCCGTGGAGCATTAGATGGCACCAGGACTGAATTGTTCTTACACTTTGTACCTCATCATCAGCGTCCTTTAAAATTATTGACCTAAAATGACTAACAAAAAAGCTAACTTAACCTGCTTCGTCCTATCATCCTAAAGTATTTAACGATCTACAGATAATTTAAGGATTTTTTTCTAATGAAGATATAAAATTCACAAAGCAAATCATAGTAATTTTATATGCTCTCAAGATGAAACAGCTGATGGCACAGCTTGCACCCAAGAATGTAAATTGCCCAGATATTTCAAGAATTCGATCTAACTACCTTAAAATTCAGCAGAGGTTGACTGAATTATTTGCAGATACTTCACTGAAGTAGAAAACGTCATGGACTCTAAGGAAGACAAAATACAGAGATTTCCCTAGGCAATTTCTGACCATATTTGGTATGACCCTGGAGGTTTTACTTCAGTAGGAACTTTCATTAAAAGTATTTGAGCATTCTTCATGAAAACGATAAAGTACTTTAATAAAGCTATCATAAGCTACAGTTTCCCAGGCTACCACTATGGATTTTTAATTATTTTTCTTACAAGTGGGACTTTATTGTCTCACTCCCGGATTGAGAAAAGCACCAGGTGACACCTCTGCTCCCATTTCAAAGGGAATCTGTGCAGGCACACTGTGTATTCAGGACAATATTTAGCATGCAAAGGCTGTAGCTCAGAGTTTTGCTTTGCTTTGTTCTCCTTAATGACATCTTCAGATATTCCTCACAGGGAGATGGGTATGCAAAAGACAGTCAAGACTAAGGCATGGCATCTTATTATCTGTGTCAAAGTACATCTAACTCTTTCCCCAGGCAGCATACACTCTTATCTTCCCAGATCAAATATACTGTGTCTGCCTCTTGAATCATGTTTACAAACCATGGCAGCTGACTGCAGCTGGATTAGAGCAGCACCCTTATGTGTTGCCAATTCTGACCTTTTTATTAGTGAGAATTCAGGATATTAGGATTATTTCTATTAGAGATCAAAGTAAGGACAAAGCATGAGGAGAACATCCCAACTTACTTCCTGACTGTACTTTGCTTCTATGTGCTTTCAGGCTGTGGTGTCACAGACAGCTGAGCTGTAGGATGGCTCCATTCCTCCAAAGGGAAATCTTGCCTCATCTCTTCCTTCTCTTGTCCTTCATCATCCACCTCATGTCACTCTTCATACATCCCTCCTTTCACCAGCAGTTCCACCCAATGCCTGTGCTAGATGTATGACCCATGCATATCTATGCTTTCCTGCATTAGTTTTCTGCTGGGTTGGTCAGTTATGTCAGTTCACAGAGATGTAAGGACCAGCACCAGCATGAACAGTGAGCCTGCGAGACTAAGAACGAGGAAGAAAGGGCATAGATCCAAGTAGTAAATCAGCCCATCCCATCTCTCAAAACGACAGCATTGTTTTTTCTCAGACAAGTAGGTTTATATCCAGATGACTTTCTAATTCTCTCTCATGTTTCTGCCTCTTTTCTTTCACATAAAAGTCTTCATTTCCTTCAGTCCCCTGCCTCATTTATGTATCGGATATCGCGACCCCTCCCAGGAACAGATGACCTACACTGTTTAGGTCTGGCTGTGTCCTTGGGCACATGCTTTCCATTGTTTCAGCTGACACTAAAAAGGGGCCAACTCATTGATTCCTTGTTTACCCTGAGTGGAAAATGGCTATTACAGCTATCAGGACTGGAAGCTGCTTTCTCTTTCTGATGTCCCTCATAAAATGTCACAATGCTTCAAGCGGTACCTCTGCTTATGCAGCTACAATTCAGAATCAGCCTACTTGCTCTCTTACACCAGAATTATTAATTTATAATGCCTGTAGTAGACATCTGTAGATTCAAACATGTAAANGGGCTGGTGTTAAATACTGATATTGTCTGCCAACAAAGGACACTGTTTTGAAGTAAAGAGAACGTAATTGTTTAATTTAAAGTTTCTTTTATAAAGCTTTTAAATGCAACTGAAAGTGGAAAGTTTCATATCATGTCATGGTATTTTTTAATTGTTTCTGCTACTCCTTGTTTCTTGTTAACTGCATAGCACTGTGATACAGTGTGCGTTACTTTTCCCTCAACCCCTCTTCCCAATTTTATGTCTCTCTCTATATATATATCTATTTATCTACCTGTGTCTAAATATGCGTATCATTCTCATTTCTTGGGGGAGGGAAGAGACAAGCAGAAGTTGGTCCTGTGACAGACATTTATTCAGCTTGCTTTCTTAGCCAGAAGTTCAAATCCATTTGCACTGTTTCAAGGCTTTTCACACTGTGGCTGGCTCTTCCTCTCTGCCTTATTCTCCCTTCCACCTCCCCGTCTTCTCTGCACAGCCCCCTCAGCTTCATCTGAGAGAAGTCTCATCTACCAGATACTTACCCAAATGGCCCACCACAAACATGCTGTCACAGTGTCCCTTTTGTGCAATCCCCAAATTAATTCACAAGGACTTGTACTTAATCCTAGATACATTAGAGCACAGGTAAGACCACTAGTTTTATTAGTATAATTCCAGTGACAAAATGGGAATGCCATTTTTATCAGCAAAATGAGGATTTTTTTTTCATTTCTTAATGTGTTGATATGGGAATTCTTTTCCAGATTGTTTGTTTTTGTTAGATGGGGGAATATGGCCATGGCAGTGTTTTTTTAGCTTTGTCACGAAGTAAATCTGGTACCACCCCCAAGTCTACCTTTTCTCTAACAGCTCAAAACAAAAAGAACAACCTAAATGCCTGAAAGCTAAAGCAGAAAGGAAAAGATGGCATTTACTATTTTAAACAGAATAGGATAAGAAAGAGAACATACCAAAAGCCACATGAGCAAGTCTGTTTCTCAGCCTCTATATTCTTCTAAATATGCCAGAGCCTGCTGAAGTTGGCAAACCAAATGGTGCATAAATCTTTGCCATTCTTTAGCTTGCAGATGATTGGGATTGGAGACTGTTGGTGTTTTCACAGAATTTTGGACCCAACATTTACAGCCGAATCTCCAATTTTTATTAATCTCTAGGCAATACTGTAATCTGAATCTTAGAAATAACATAATTTTCACAATCAATCTAAAATGCAGCCACCACAACAAAGCATGAAATAAGCCTGACAAATCTATTTCAACTTGGCTTGTGCCTCCCGGCACCTCAATCATCCCTGCTGTGAATAAAGCCCTTTGGAGTGAGTAAGCTGTACCACAGCAATGAATTATGCCTTAATCCAGCAAGCTGCTTTGCATGGCCGGCTTCTGCACCCACGTGGAGCCCTGGGGTCCACCAAGATGCAGCAGCTTGCCTGACTGCGTCTGCAGTTTGTCTGGTGTGAAATTGCCATATGCAATATGCAGAAATGTCCCTGTGTGTACAGTACCCAATTGCATGCTCTTAATTTCAAAGAATTGTTTGCAACATGAACCAGAAATCCCTTGTTTGAAGGCAGTGTAATGCTCTTCCCTTGAAGCTGATCTTGTCAGTCTTAACTGGTGTCATCTATTAAATGCCAGACTACAGACAAGAAATCTTTATATGAATTTATCAACACTTTATTTGCTCATTAAGCATCATGATTTGGCCAGTACTGAAGAAGACTCAAATTAAAGACCATTGCTGCCCTAGGGACTTTATAATCTAAATCAGATAGAGAAAGAAAAAATTCTCAGGGAAGCTAAGGACGTGGAATAACTTTGAAGGCTTCACTCTCTTCCCTTAAGCTCTTTTCCTTCTCTCATTTCCATTCACAGAAATAAAAACTGTGTGCAAGCCCTTGTCCTCTGGTATTCTAGCAGCTGCTTCCTTCTCCTTACCAGCCCAGCAAATGCTATTTCCCCCTTTTAATACATTAAACACATGCTGCAAATATATTTTGTCTTTTAGGTTTTATTGAGCTGATCCTATTGCTCCTGTTCACTTTGTCCTTTAGCACCCAAGACTTCCAGAACTGTTGGGTGCACATTTACCCTAGGACACCAGCTTTAGGAAATTAAAGACAAATCCAGCTTGGCCCATTACAGTATATCCTAGGAGACAACGTCATAGTCTCACATTTCTGTTTAGGCCTCAGGGATTTTTTTTGTGCCTGTCTTTTTGTCTCCTTTTCTGCTGCATCAAACGCAAACTTCCTCACTTGGCCTTCCAAGCCTTCCCTGGCTGGCACGTGGCCCTGTCCATATTGGCTCTTAGTTCTTGTGGCAGGTCCTACACTTCACTACTGCTGCAAACCTTTCCTTTCTTTGACCTTGGTTCATCCATACAAAGAAGTAGCTGTCCTGTACATCAAAGCCCACAGCACTGTTAAAACTATGTGTTCACAGCCCAACAGAAGAGCCACATCTGTGGCAGCTGGGTCACCACAGATTTGTAAAGTTGCCCTTGTCTCATACTTCCCAGCCAGATCACCAGGATCTCACGTGCATTTAATGCTATGTAGCATTGCTCTCCTTTGGGCAAACAGTAGCTTCACAGGAGAGAACATGAAGCTACACCCAAAGCCTCAAGTCTGCTGGATGGACTCACATTGTGTCACTCATTGTGACACCCTGCTGCTACTGTTCCTCTGCAGTCCCAGGACTCAGGATACAGCCTCCTGTGCACGGATGTGCAGGTAAAATGACAGCCCTGCTGAGGTGGAGTGATAGGCTGCTCACCTGACTAGTCTGATCCTATCATTGCTCTGCACTCTTGCTTTCATCCTTTTCTCCGCATTTGCTGTGTATCACTACGTTTCCCCGGCTTTTCTGGACCTGTGGTTGCGTTTTCATAGACCCTGTGGAAGTGTGAGCATGCACACAGTGCTTTTTGACACTAACTAACTAGGCTAGGCACTCCTGTAGTACAAATCATTCTGATAGCATCCTTGCTATTCATTTGAAGTAGGCAGGGGTTGGAATGTCAGTGGTGTGGGGTTGGAAAAAATTCTTGTTTACCGATTTTGTCAAAATTTCTATTAGCCAAGGTATTTTTAAAATTGTTTTTGGGGTTTTGTTGTCTTTTGGTTTGGGTTAGGTTTTTTTGTTCCCTCCAGATTTTGTTGGCCTTGATGACTTTCAAATCTCTCTTCTGTGTTTACCAGCATTCCGCAAAGAAGGGAAGAACTAACTTTTCCAGCCTGATGATGTAAGACTAATTCTACCTTGCAACTGGTGGTTTTTAGGATAAACTTCTGCAAAGCTGCACAAGTTGCACACTGCAAAGCATGAATGGCTCTGTCCTATTTAAACAGGTTTCAATGTGGTTGGCTCTTGATGCTGCTCAAGAACAGTAAACCATGGCCTGTGTCAGAGGGTTAATTTCTCTGCTGGCTGCTCTGCCACATCTCATACAAACCTTCCCAAATAGCAGGAATCATAGACTGCACCCAGATGTGCCTGCTTAAAACATTACAAGGTATCTTCAGGAGAAGTTTCACGTTACACCAAATTTTGGACAACTACATCTATCTGCTACAGTGACAGCCCCATTGCTTCCTAAGAGTTAGCCCTGGTATGATCAGAGATAAACTGGATCCAAGAGCAAAATGCTGCTTTTCTTATTACTATTTTTTATTACTAATTTATTATTATTATTGGTGGATGAGCTCTCGCTGGATCAGCTCTGAGCCTCTCACTGCTCAGCTGCACCATCCCTGGAGTTGCCTCCAGGGAAGCAGCCAGAGGTGGCTGGTGGGGGAGGAAGGGGAAGGAGCAGTGGAAGGGCTCCTGGCAGGCAGCAGCCACAGTCACTTCACTTTGGATGTAATACAAAACCTTTCTTATTTTAACTGACATGCTCAATGTGGCAATGAAGGTGCTGGGGGTGTGTGTGTGCAAAAATGGCCCTGATGCTGGGATCTCTGTGTACAGCAGTTTGGGGGTTTTGTTTTTGTTTTTTTTTCTGGCAAGACAGAAGGAGCAGCAGCATGAATTATGAGAAGCTGCCGAGAATACTGTTAACAGAGGATGGGATCCACCACAGTAATCAGAGGTGTCTTTACTTCTGCATTTGAGATAAGTTTTTAAAATATCTGGACATTACCTTTCTACTCAGTAACTACAAACTTGTAAAATACCCCACCCCATTATATATATATATTTTTTAAAAGCAACTATAAATTTGATAAGGTCACTTGGCTTAATATGACCAAGGGAAGATTTCCCCAGGAATGCTGAGCATGAGGGAGGTTTCTTTATGATACTGTAATTCTAGTAAAGCAGAGCAATAAGCATACATCCCCAGACTATGACTGATTCACATCATGCAGCCCAGACTTTTCAGTACTGCTCACAATTTCAAGAAGAGAAAAAAAAGGAGAAAGGG